>JAFFST010049994.1:4992-18250 GCA_022414735.1 Noturus placidus
AAGTATTAACTTAAGGGGGCTGAATAATTTTGCTCGCCCAATTTTTCCGTTTTTTATTTGTTGAAAAAGTTTGAAATATCCAATAAATTTCGTTCCACTTCATGATTGTGTCCCACCTGTTGTTGATTCTTTACAAAAAATTACAGCTTTATATTTTTACGTTTGAGGCCTGAAATGTGGCAAAAGTTCGAACAGTTCAAGGGGGCCGAATACTTTCGCAAGGCACTGTAATTGCTTATGGATTTCAGCTGGTTCCTTGCATTTCCTTGCATTAGAGAACTGCTTTTTCTTAGCGTGTTCAATACTTTTTTACCCATGTCATTGCACTTTATTACACAACTTTATTTATGGACTTTAATGTTGTGAATTCTTTATATATACTGATGTCTGGTGAACATCTCATGTGAATAACCCCACTGGAAATATATTTACTGAAAACAATGTTGACGTGTTCAATACTTATTTCCACCACTGTTCTAGATTTTACACAATAATAGTACACTAGGCAACCATTTCAAATCAGTTTAATATGAGGTTCTGAAAAGTGGCTGATTCAAAATCCATTCAAATCGAGCAGTGTCATGTTGATTTTTAATTTCCTTTTTTAAATCTTAATATTATTGTCCTGCTCAACTTTATAACGTACTATTTCAGATATATAAGTTATTAAGGCCTTTATGACTGTGTGTGACAAGGTCCTGAGTCTGTGGTGCACTTAACAATCTATGTGTTCTAATGGTAAATCACTTTATTGTGCATTTTAAAAACATATATAATCTAAAGGTCATTAATATTGATAGTGATAATGAATGAGAACCAAATAATTGCACACTGCTTTATCAGGCAGATGATGGCGCCAACGTTCCTTGTTATTAGTACTGTGTGAAATGTCAGTTTTTTGTCCATTCATTTGCTTGTTTGTTTAATATGAAGCTGTTCAGTACTCATATTTCATTAACCACAGATGTCATTAACTTAGTAATGTAAAGTATTAAGGCATCTTTAATTGAATGCTTTGCTTAATAAATACAGTGCACACAGTGGCTTAGTTGTTAGCACCTTCGCTTCACATCTCCGCCCTGTGTGCATGCAGTTTGCATATTAAATGGGTTTCTTCCGCGTACTTCTGTTTCCTCCCCAGTCCATAGTCATGGATGGTAGGCTGATTGGCATGTAAAAAATTGTCCGTAGTGTGTGTGAATGTGTATGTGATTGTGCCCTGTGATGGATTGGCACCCTGTCCAGGGTGTACCTCGCCTTGTGCCCATTGCCCCCTGGGATAGGCTCCAGGTTCCTGAAGCATAAGCAGTATAGAAAATGGATGGATGGATTAATAACTACAGATAAAATAATAGCAATTGTAGACCGCTGGATCTGTTTAACTTCTAGTGCATCCGTGTGATTCATACCTGCTTAAACATATCCAAACTGACATGAATTCCTTTGTTTTCACTCATGTTTGTAGGGTGGTTGTATATAGAGTATCTAACAAAAGTGAGTACACCCCTCACATGTTTGTAAATATTTGATGATATCTTTTCATGTGACAACACTGAAGAAATGACACTTTGCTACAATGTAAAGTATAGGGGTGTACTCACTTTTGTATAGTGGTGTACTCACTTTTATAGACAGTGGTTTAGACATTAATGTCTGTGTGTTGAGTAATTTTGAGGGGACAGTAAATTTACACTGTTACACAAGCTGTACACTCACTACTTTACATTGTAGCAAAGTGTCATTTCTTCAGTGTTGTCACATAAAAAGATATCATCATATATTTACAAAAATGTGGGGGGTGTACTTACTTTTGTGAGATACTGTACCTGTTAAAAGAGAAAGCACACCAGGCCTATATATTCCAGTCATACACATATATTAGGATTTGTTTCCAGGTATAGTATATCACATCAGAACCTTTCAGGATGTAGCTGGAGTACAGTTCTTGAGAAAAGTGGAGGGGAGCAGGGACAGTCAATCTGAAAGTCAAGTTGTACTTCACATGTAGGAAAAAGCAAGGACACCAGAACAGCATTGAAATTTGTAGAATGAAAGCATAGGATTTGCATAATATTGCTGCATGTAATAAAGTTTCAGTCTGTGTACATATGAGCAAAAGAGTACATATGACAACCCGACACAATTCACAGTTCAGCTCCAAACAGAGCTTGGCATTTTCAGTATCTCTGACCTTCATGAGCACTTTAAACTTTGAAACACAATCGCTTAAAATCCATTCCTGCTTTTATGTATTCACCGCATGTTCTTAGCTTTGCCTTGTTGTGATTGTATTCTTTGTTCTCTGCCCCTTTCAGCGCCCCAGTCCAGAGTAATGCTATGTTATGATAGTGTACGTTCAATTTATGGCCATATTTCCTCTTTTTTTTCTTTCTTTCCTTTCTGGACTTCTGCTGTTTATATCAATTTTTTTCTCTCTTGTGACATAAAGATTTTTTTAACCTCGCATATAGGAAGACAAAATGAAGAACAAATAGCATTCATTTGATTCGATGTATATACATTCCCAATACATATCCACAGCTTCAAACCAGACAGCTTAAGATCCTTGCTGATGTAGGAAATGCAGGATAATGAGCATCAGTGGGCCCTGGAGCTGATAGCATGTCATGTATGATGGTAACTGTAGCAACAAGGAAGAATGGAAGAATGGAAATGAATGAAGAACATGAAGTGATTGAAAACACAACATGCTGTTCCAGTTCATCAGGAATTAACTGTGTGTATCTGGTTATATCGTGTCCATCGTTGGCGATGATCAGTGCACAAATACCAACTCCCATGTGCCTTCATGAGCAATCCTAATTTAATTGAGATATGCGAGTCTGCATGGTGCCAGGATAAATAATTGAATTATCATCCAACTGAGGCCAACAGCACACAGTGCGTCAATCAGCCTCACCCCGAAAGTCCTTTATTCAGCACCCAGGCATTATTTATAAGGTGCCTCTCCTTTTTTTCTGATGTGTTGATGATAATTCATTTATTTCAACTGGTGAAAGGGAACTATAAAAAGAACCATTTGGGACTGCATCTCAGCATCAGAAATAGATTCAAAAGCCATGCGGAAATAAAATATATTAAATACAATGCGAAATAATTGACATTTAATTTCAGGCTCTTTCTCTGACAGTTTCCAAAGAAAGGCAGACATTTGTGCTGTTTTGTGCACACATGAAACATGATAACTGTTATATTGCTCAGCATCATTGTGTGAGAGTAGAAAAAAAATTGTCTCTTTAATGGTTGTTGATCAAAAGAGCTTGACTGTGGTTAAAGAAAAACTGTTGCATTCGCCTAGGCAAGTTAAAAGAAAAGAAAGACTGTTTTCTTTTTCACTTTCAATCTGTCAGGCACCCAGTTTTTCAGTAGTGCCATGGTTACTAGTGACAAGAATCGAAGTGAAATTACTATGGAACTGCACTTCCCACATGAGATCAAATTATCCTGAAATGGAAAGCTTTTTTGTTTTATTTTATGTGAATTCTTTCAACACTGAGATGATTTAAAACTATACTATTAAACCCAAATCATCAGGTCCTTATGCGTCCATTAGGAAAATGGACACATAAGGACGCATTCACTCAAAGTTATTCAGGGAGTCTTCTACCACAACTTAATTGAATGTGTGGTTGAGAGATAAAAAAAATTCTAATTCGTTGATTTAATTAAATATTTTAAGTTGCAAACATTATATCGAAGAGTTGTGTTGACATGATAATGTTGATAATCTCATCAGCTTAATAACTTGGTAACTTAATTTTTCCCCTACACCCATTCAACATGTCTGGACAAATTCAGGCAGTTAAAACTGTGTTAGAGGACCTGTAGACTGAACTATACAAATGAGATCTCAAGGTGAGTATCATTTCCTTTACAAATGAATTCTACTAAAGCAGTGTATTTGGGCATATTCTCATTTCATTCAGTGCGTTTATGTCTATAAAACTTACGGAGATGTTGGGTATGATATTTGTACTGTAAATAAAACTGGGTTTTAATTACTATTGTTATACAACTTAAAGTTAGTCATTTTTTCCTGGTTTAAAAGGCTGTATTCTACTGGAGAAAATCTAAATGGAGGCACGTAGTTTTTCAAATGATTTTCAACTTAAAAACTTGTGTTTATAATTATGGTAATTAAGTGCATAACACTTAAATTCCTTTTGAATAATAAGGAATTAAAACTAGTTGGAACTACTTAATTTTTTATGAGTAATCAACTTAAAAACTTGTGTTTATTTTACAAATGATTAATTACATGTTTATTGAAAATACATTTGATTACAGAGGAAAAGGTCATTTCTCTAACTCAATATAGTTTGTTGGTTGAAATTTCATTAGAAGTTGTCATAACTCAAAAGATTCACAAACTGATGCATTAATTTTTTTGTTGAGCCTAAACATTTGTATTTAGAGTGTTGGGCACATTCTATGTTTTAAGGTCTCATAGTAGTAAATCTTGGCAACCTTTTGGTTTCTCACCACACTAATTGCACATGACATCCATTGGACACTAAAATAGCTTCATTTGATCAAGTACATTGGACACTGAGCCCCAGAGTGTAGACAGCGTGTGTGACTTGTGTTGGAATTTTGATGATTTTTCTCCACTCGCGGTACAGGTTTCATCAGTTCTGCATGGGTCAGTGTTCAGTGTGGCTGGGGCTCAAGTGAACACAAGGTTTACAAAGTGATTATCTCCTTTCTACTCTCAGAATTCAATTTTAACAATAGACATTGTCACAAAGCAGCTTTAGAGAAATCCAGATGTAGAGCTAATGAGCAAGCTGGAGACCAACGTGGCAAGGAAAAGCTCTCTGAGACAACATGATGAAAAAAACATTGAGAGGAACCAGACGCTGAAGATGATCTTTGAGTGACCTGTGAAATGCCTCCAGGCTGCTTAGATTTAAGACTATGAGGCTTTTGATATGATTAAAGCCCTCAGGCATATACAAATACTTCCTAAGGTGTTATTTTTTGATGATCAAAGATAACACAATGGCCATGTCAAGCTTTTCTACAGCATCAGGCTCTTTTGATAGCTTTGTCTCTATACAAACTGTGCTGTGTACATCTATAGTGTATATTCTTAAATGTCCTTCATTCATTCATTCTTCAGTAACCGTTGGTCAGTCTCGGAGAAAATGCACTATATTGCCAAAAGTTTGAGGACATCTGACCATCACAATCATATGTGCTTTTGGACCATCCCATTCCAGATTTAGTCCACCCTTTGTTGTAATAATAAGCACCACTCTTCTGGGAGGGCTAGATATTGGTGTGTGACTATGGAGATTTGCTCATTAAGCTACAAGAGTGTTAATGAGGTCAGGCACTGATGTCAGTGGACGAGGCCTGGAGCACAGTTGGTGTTGGTGACGTCATCACTCAAACCTTGGCAAACCAGGTCTTCATGAACCTTGCTTTGTGCACAGGGGCATTGTCATGCATGAACATGTTGTGCCTCTAAGTTCTAGTGAAGGTAAAATGTAATGCTACAGCATTTAGGTAAGGCCCACATATGGGTGTAATGGCCATGTGTCCACATACGTTTGGCCATATAGTGTACTTGTTAAGCTACCCATGATTTAAAATTGCTAAGCTACATCCAAACTATCCTTTTGCTAAAGCAGCTATAGGGCGTGATATATCTATATAATGTCGATATCATGATAAATGATTATAAGATACACTTTTCTGAGATATTGTTGGTATGCTGATGTATTTTTGCATGTTTTTAATCATTACAAATTAAATAGCACCGAATAGATGCTGTTGATTAGGCTTACATTTTTTAAAACTTAATCTTATTCATCTTTGTAGGCATTAAAGAAAAGTATCGTCATACTCATTTTAATGTACTTTTGTTTACTTTACTACTGTTTTGCAGACAGTTTGTTAGCTAAATTATATAATCGTTGCGTATTGTAGAAATGGTGTCAAGTATTGTTATATGATATTTTTGTTATATCATCTAGCCCTAAGCAGCTATATAACATAATAATTAGCAGTGTTTGGGTGTGTGCTGCAATATCAGCAATAATGCTTGCCATTTGTCTTGCTATTTTAAATTGGCTGGCTCTAACTATTAGGTTAAATACATTAGATCAGTTGTCATATGCCAACAAAACAGGTAGCGATTTTTATTATTTCACAGCTTCAGCACATTAATGCAACACAATATACTCAGAACCTACGGTAATGCTATTGCTCCTGATCACCCTCTTAAACATCAAGGTAATCAACAGCAATAACAAACAAATGAAAAAAGCAGCTTAAATGAGGTACCGTATTTTCCGCACTATAAGGCGCAGTCTCAATTATGGGGTTTATTTCTGTACTTGACCAATACATAAGGCGCGCCGTGTTATAAGGCCAGTCGCACAACATATTTACAGTTTTTGGAACTCAGTCCACACATAAGGTGCACCGGATTATAAGGCGCACGGCTGATTTTTGAGAAAATTTAAGGCTTTTAGGTGTGCCTTATAGTGCGGAAAATACGGTACTCAAAGTTTTTATGCTGACAGTATTTCCATTTCCAGCTTGCATAGTTTACAAACAAATGTGTATCTGTTGCTGTGTGAATATTTCACTCGTAAATGTTGATAAAACTTGCCATTTATATTTGAAAGTCTTGTCTTCTTCATTTTCCTCACCAGTAGACTGCATCTTCTGTAGCTGTATCACAATCCTGTTATTCTGCAGACAGGCCTGTGTAGACTGGGGTGCATACACGTATTTAGAAATATTGAACTTGGTTCTGGATGGAAAAAAAAATAGATGCGCATTGAGATTTGATTAATTAAAAAATATATATAATGTTGAATTAGTTATATGAAAAAGGGAAAGTCGCTGCATAGTGCGACAAAAAAATAAATAGTTGTGGTGTATCAAGAACTATTCCAGGAACACTGGGTGTTGGCTAGGAACACACCCTTGATGGGACACCAGGGAATAATGTGCACACATGAACACTTTCAGTTATACCTATGGCATGTTTTTGGGAAGTGTGAGGAAACCAGAGAACCTGAAGGATATTCATGCAAAACTTCACACAGAGATCAAAACAAGGCGTTTTGAAGTGACAGTGACACTGTACCACCTTCTAAAAGGCTCTTTAATCTTAAATTTAGGACAACGCAGTAGGACAATAAGAGTAGTCCAATAATGTGTTACACCCCTTTTCAGTGTAAGTGCTACATCATAAAGAAGCAACACGTGCAAACAGTGCACATTATTAATGAATGGGAGATATATAAATGAGGATGTGCATTGAAGAGGCTTTGGACGGATTTGTTTTGCCAAGCACTCAACTGAGTGCAATATTACCCAAATGATCAGTGCAGCTGTGTGATTTATATGGAACACAGAGAACAGCATGGAATTAGTTGTGATTCATAAATTTGTTGGCATGGTTACGTGCTGTTTCCATAGCTGGAAACTTTGCCAATTAAGCTGTCCAGTATGAGTTCTCTAAATTGGAGCCAATGCACAGCAAGCAAATTCAGACAACTCTTTACTTCAGATGCCATTATGGATCCATGATTGAATAGTCAGCGTGCGCTTTTTCCCTCGTCCGGGTTAAGCTTTTAAGTTCTTTTAAGTTCTGCCATAATCCACCAATAGGAACAAAATGATGCCTGGAATAGGTTTGAATCATTTATATTTGCTTATGTTATATATAGACATTTATAGACAGTCCATAGAGAAATGTGAAGCTTGTGGGTTATGCAATATGTTTTACATTTCTTGTCTTATACCAGCAAATCCACTTGAATAAAATGGAATCAGGTCTGGATTCAGTTCGTCTGAATGGTCTCACATTGTATACAGCGCACAGTGAAGTCTTGTCAAAGCAGCAAGTGTCGTATTATCAATGCTTTTCTTCAAGAAAATTAGTTTTAACATTTATATTTAGCCAATCAGATTTGTGGCATTTAATAGATCTTATCTAGAGTGACTTATAGAAGTGATTTGTAGTATCTATCAAAAACATCCTCTGGTCACTGACTAAGTGTAAATCCAGATGTTAACCCCAGATGTATGAATGGGTGTGTAAATGTGTGTGGGTGTTTGTACCCTGTGATTTATTGGCACCCTGTCCAGGGTGTCCCTCACCTTGTGCCCCATGCCCCCTGAGATAAGCTACAGGTTCCCTGTGACCCCACAGTACAGAAAATGGATGGATAGATTCCATTAAATTAGTATTCCTGAGGACTTTCTGTATTGCTGCATTCGAAGAACAGCAAGGACATTATTTGAGAGTTTTCCCTGTTCCCTAAATAAAACCAGCAAACAATCTTTTAGATCAAAATGGAGAGAAGTTTATTCTTACCCTTCAGAGGGCGCAGTGAGTTATCACTTCAGTTATACCACAGACATGAGCCCATAATCAAATGAGGCGTAGCTCTCTTATAGTGAGGCGTTAACAGTACATAATTTCATCATAGGTTACAAAGAATCAAAGTTCTTGAATTTCCCCTAGGGGATCAATAAAGTATCTATCTATATATATTTTTCTAAGTATGAATATTCCTAATTGTATAGAATGGGTGTATACAAGTTAATACATCTTATTAGGTAATAACAATTTAACAATGGAGTTACCTATAACTGTTAGGGAACGAGGTTGAAGACAGAAGAAGGTGCAGGTCAATGTCCTTTATTCTCCACGTGCAGTAAACAAACACATACATACGCAGACTTAGAATCCTTGGTTCCGTATTCCCCAACACAAACAAAACAAACTCATCCAAGACACTCAAGATACTCAGGATCATTACAATAATACTGTGCGCAGTGACTGAGGTGTTTAAATAAGGAGCTTAACTCAACCTAAACTATCCACACCTGGGGCTGATTACACATATGCTTAACGAAACAATAAACCAGGAAGTCCACTAACGAAGAAGAAAGTCACGTGACCTGAGTCCGTGTGGCAGTGTTGTACTGCCATCCACTGGCGAGGCGTAACAGAACCCTCCTCCAATGGCGCTCGTCCCCGAGCACCAACAGAAACCCCCCAATGGGGGGGGGTCCCGGGCCCCTGGGCAGAATGTTCCCCTGCTGCCACAGGAACCTCCCCCCTGGTCTCCCGCTGGTGATCTGCAGCCGCCGTACTGCCTGGACACAGAAAGACCTAGGTTAACGGGCTTACTTCAGGCAGGAGTTCTGCTGAAGCTGCACTGGCCGCATCTGGAGCATCAGAGGTAGCCACGTTAGCCCCTGGCTGGAGCTCCGTTGTCGCTGTAGCGCCGGAGGCTGCCACGTTAGCCTCCGACTGGAGCTTGGATGTCTCTGTGGTTCCAGAGGCTGCCAAGTTAGCCTCTGGCTGTAGCTCCGATGTCTGTGATGATTGGCGCCAGGGGCCAAGAGGTTGCCCTGCTTGCCTCTGGCTGGCACACCCCTGTCGCCGGTGCCCCCCCAAAAAATTTTCTGAGCTTGTCCTCTCCTCCCGGCTGGTTTCATGGGCGTGAGGCGTGACATGGGGCTCATGGGCGTGCGGCGTGACATGGCTCTGGGACGGGACATGGCTCTGGGACGTGAACATAACTTGGCTCTTGGGCTTAGACATTGGCATGGGTGAGACAGGGCTCTCAGGCGTGGGCACAGGTGAGACAGGGCTCTCAGGCATGGGCACGGGTGAGACAGGGCTAACCTCACGCTCGGGTTCAGGCAGCGTGACTGGGTTGTTCTCATGGCAGCACAGTGGAGCGTTGTTGAGACGGGGGTGCAGCGCCTCCTCCACACCACGGAGAATCCGATCCACTTCCTCCATTTGCTGCTTGAACCGTAGATCCGCCAGTCTTTATTGATCAGCTTTGCGTGCCTCGTGCTGTTGGCGGTGTCCGGTGTAATACTCCTCAGTAGTTCGAAAGTTCCAAAAATGACACAAATCCTGGGCTCCTGCTACTTCCATATTTCGGCACGTTATTCTGACCTGCTGCTTCCTTGGTAGAGGCACAGTATTCTGTTAGGAAACAAGGTTGAAGACAGAAGCAGGTGCAGGTCAATGTCCTTTATTCCCCACATGCAGTAAACAAACACATACATACGCAGACTTGAATCCTTGGATCCGTATTTCCCAACACAAACAAAACAAACTAATCCAAGACACTCAAGATACTCAGGATCATTACAATAATACTGTGCGCCGTAACTGAGGTGTTTAAATAAGGAGCTTAACTCAACCTAAACTATCCAACGAAGAAGAAAGTCACAAGACCTGAGCAGTGTTGTACACTCAAGATACTCTTGAGTGTTGTACACTTGAGTGTTGTACACTCAAGATACTCAGGATCATTAC
The DNA here is from genome assembly GCA_022414735.1 of Noturus placidus. Classification (NCBI taxonomy): domain Eukaryota; kingdom Metazoa; phylum Chordata; class Actinopteri; order Siluriformes; family Ictaluridae; genus Noturus; species Noturus placidus. The sequence goes on from JAFFST010049994.1 coordinate 15,326, forward strand.
AATAATACTGTGTGCCGTAACTGAGGTGTTTAAATAAGGAGCTTAACTCAACCTAAACTATCCAACGAAGAAGAAAGTCACGAGACCTGAGCAGTGTTGTACTGCCATCCACTGGCGTGGCGAGGCGTAACAGAACCCTCCTCCAATGGGGGGGTCCTGGGCCCCTGGGCAGAATGTTCCCCTGCTGCCACAGGAACCAAGGCAGTCTTTTTTGGGCAGCAGATGGCTGGAACGACATCCCCACCGGGGTTGAAAGTCAGGGCGCCGCCCCCGGCAGCTCAAGAATGCAGGGTGCCTCCCACAGAGGCTCGGGAACGCAGGGCGTTCACCAACAAAGAAGAAAGTCACGTGACCTGAGTCCGTATGGCAGTGTTGTACTGCCATCCACTGGCGAGGCGTAACAATAACCTTAAGCAAGTAACCTGCACAGGAACACTAACAATTATTGATTATCAATGATTCAATTATCATATTAAAAATGGTTGAGAAGATAACAGAGAAAAACAAAAAAAAGGTTTAAATATTTATAACAGTAGTATAATAGTTATGCAATCAATGTGTGTGGGTTAGTAAGCAGACATAAAGCGGGTAGTCGTGTCTTTTCTGTGTTTACATATCTACGTCCATAATGCATAATCACAAACTCTTCCCTCTGAGAATGTGGTCTGATGTGAACCATACAGATGTTAAATTACAAAGAATGACAAAAAAAGCATATCAGTAAAAAAAAATTTCTGTTCTTTTCTTCGAAGAGATAAACATCAAGGTCAAAGTCATCACTCATATGCTGCCAAACTGCATTTAGAGATTAGATTACATTTACTACTTGCGCTTTATGTTTACAAAGCCTCATATCTTATCTTATACATTGCACCATGGTCCAGGATGCGCAATATTTCATCATCATATATGACTAAGTGTGTGTATAAATATGAGTAAATATTGTACTCAGGGACATTCAGAGAACATAAGGAGAGGCGAATACACTTGCTTCTTCTGTAAACTATAAAGATTTGTATAAATCAGGCCCAAATGGTATTGTGTGCATAGAAAATTATACACATTTTCACTAATTTATAAAAATACTTCTAACCTTGACACAATAGAAAACAACAGACTACTTTATTTTGTACAAGAACATAATGCAATGGATTTAGTAATACGATTACCGGCGTATTCATCTACTAATACACCTCTGTGGAACAGCCACGGACAAACAGTATGACTGCAAGTACTTTGCTTAGATGATGAGAAATTGCCTTTCTCTCGCTCTACTCGCTCTGTGTTATCACCACAGCAACGTCGATCTGAAGTAAACCGGACGTGTCTAAACAGCACGCAGAAACGACTACGTGAACGCTGAACCTGATTGATTAATCAAAGGTTATATTGATAGTTGAAGGTATTGCACTACTCGCTTAACAGCATCAACATTTTAGGCATGCAGTCCTTATTCTTTCCCTTTTTTACAGTGGTGCTTGAAAGTTTGTGAACCCCTTAGAAATGTCTATTTATATTTCTGTATAAATATGACATAAATCTTCAGCAAATTTCCACACCGGTTCTTAAATTAGACAAAGAGAGCCCAGTTATACAAATGAGACAACATTTTTTTTACTTGGTCATTTATTTATTGAGGAAAAAATTATCCAATATTTCTGTACATATCTGTTATGCATGGTATTTATGTATGTTTTAGGTCATATTTAGGGAGAACGTACAATATATACATTCACCGTTGATTTAGAAGAAATGTTTACAGTTATTATCAGTTGTTAGTATTGTATATTATTATTGTATTTTATATTGTATAATTTTCCATTCTGGGTATTGTATTAATTCGACATCCTTACATGAAAATATCTAATGTTGGAATTATCATGTGATAGTATAATGGTACAATGATATACTCATTCATTCATTCATTCATTCATTTACTCAACGATTTTATTCTGATTAAGGCTGTAGTGGATCTGAAAGTTTTTGCCGTTAGTAAACAAGCATGTTTTAGGGAAGCTTGAGGAAATTGGAGACCCTGAAGTAAACACAAGTTGTGCAACAGAAAAGCATGGCGAATTATAACGAAATCCAATGTTATATCATTAACCATCCAAAAAAAAAGTGTTACATTCAAAAACAAAGTGCACATGCAAAATGGTTGGATATGATATAAATGCCATCTGCTTCACAAATATATTATTCCTATTAATATGTGGAATTGGAAGAAGATGGTGGGATACAACTCCCACAAACACTGTGTGTTTATAACATTTAAGCTACCTTGGTTTAAATGATTTCTTTCAAAATTCATATATGATTCTCTGCTTGAATTGCAGGTTATATCTAAATAAGGCCTTGCTTTTTTCATCCTTAGTCTGGCATTAAACTCTAATTATACTGTATTTTTGTATTAAACTGTAAACTGCATTAAACTGTAATTATACATCTTTTACCTGGCATTGAATTGTAATTAAACAGTAAATTTGCCATACCGTTTTACCCGGAACATATCATTCTCAGAATTAAATGGAAACAGGTATGACTGACCACGTCCATCGAGACTGAATGGTACAGAAATGTGTTAAGGTTTAAGTGCTCTGGTGTCTAATCTTCTGCTTTTGAGACACCTCTAGAACTAGGTGATTTTCTGCAGTGCTGTACGTAATGAAGACGAATTCAATGTCTTTCTCGCGGTCCCCTGGTCTGGTGCTATAGCAAATGGCAATGTTTTACCTGTGAAAGATTATGAAAGATGGCCGCTCTGAGTAAAGCTTCTTGCATCAGTACATTGACAGCCATGTCTTTGAAAAAATTTCAGAGTTGTGATGCTAGAACATATAACTTTTGCTTCTGATTAGTTTATATTTGTACTAAATAATAATAATAATAGTAATTATTATTATTATTATTATTATTATTATTATT
>JAFFST010049994.1:19436-32145 GCA_022414735.1 Noturus placidus
GTTCTGTGGGTTTAAAAGCCTTGAAAGGTTCTGTAAGTAGAAATGCCTTGAACGGTTCTGTGGGTTTAAAAGCCTTGAATGGTTCTGTGGGTTTAAAAGCCTTGAATGGTTCTGTGGGTTAAAAAGTCTTGAATGGTTCTGTGGGTTTAAAAGCCTTGAACAATTCTGTGGGTTTAAAAGCCTTGAATAGTTTTGTGGGTTTAAAAGCCTTGAACGGTTCTTTGAGTGGAAATGCCTTGGACGATTCTGTGGGTTTAAAAGCCTTTAATGGTTCTGTGGGTTTAAAAGCCTTAACGCTTCTGTGAGTGGAAATGCCTTGGACGGTTCTGTGGGTTTAAAAGCCTTGAACGGTTCTGTGGGTTTAAAAGCCTTGAACGGTTCTGTGGGTTAAAAGTCTTGAATGGTTCTGTGGGTTTAAAAGCCTTGAACGGTTCTGTGAGTGGAAATGCCTTGGATGGTTCTGTGGGTTTAAAAGCCTTAAACGGTTCTGTGGGTTTTAAAGCCTTGAACGGTTCTGTGGGTTAAAAGCCTTGAATGGTTCTGTAAGGGAAAACGCCTTGAACGGTTCTGTGAGTGGAAATGTCTTGAACGGTTCTGTGGGTTTAAAAGCCGTGAACAGTTCTGTGGGTTTAAAAGGCTTGAACGGTTCTGTGAGTGGAAACACCTTGAACGGTTCTGTGCGTTTAAAAGCCTTGAATGGTTCTGTGAGTGGAAATGCCTTGGAGGATTCTGTGGGTTTAAAAGCCTTGAACGATTCTGTGGGTTTAAAAGCATTGAACAGTTCTGTGGATTTAAAAGCCTTTAATGGTTCTGTGGGTTTAAAAGCATTGAACGGTTCTGTGAGTGGAAATGCCTTGGAGGATTCTGTGGGTTTAAAAGCCTTGAATGGTTCTGTGGGTTTAAAAGCCTTGAATTGTTCTGTGGATTTAAAAGCCTTGAACGATTCTGTGGGTTTAAAAGCCTTGAACGGTTCTGTGGGTTAAAAGCCTTGAATGGTTCTGTTGGTTTAAAAGCCTTGAACGGTTCTGTGAGTGGAAATGCCTTGGATGGTTCTGTGGGTTTAAAAGCCTTGAACGGTTCTGTGGGTTAAAAGCCTTGAATGGTTCTGTGAGTGAAAACGCCTTGAACGGTTCTGTGAGTGGAAACGCCTTGAACGGTTCTGTGGGTTTAAAAGCCTTGAATGGCTCTGTGGGTTTAAAAGCCTTGAACGGTTCTGTGCGTGGAAATGCCTTGGATGGTTCTGTGGGTTTAAAAGCCTTGAACGGTTCTGTGGGTTTTAAAGCCTTGAACGGTTCTGTGGGTTAAAAGCCTTGAATGGTTCTGTAAGGGAAAACGCCTTGAACTGTTCTGTGAGTGGAAATGTCTTGAACAGTTCTGTGGGTTTAAAAGGCTTGAACGGTTCTGTGAGTGGAAACACCTTGAACGGTTCTGTGTGTTTAAAAGCCATGAACGGTTCTGTGAGTGGGAATGCCTTGAACGGTTCTGTGGGTTTAAAAGCCATGAACGGTTCTGTGGGCTTAAAAGCCTTGAATGGTTCTTAGAGTGGAAAATCCTTGAATGGTTCTATGGGTTTAAAAGCCGTGAACGGTTCTGTAGGTTTAAAAGCCTTGAAAAGTTCTGTGAGTGGAAATGTCTTGAACGGTTCTGTGGGTTTAAAAGCCTTGAACGGTTCTGTGAGTGGAAATGTCTTGAACGGTTCTGTGGGTTTAAAAGCCTTGAACGGTTCTGTGAGTGGAAATGTCTTGAACGGTTCTGTGGGTTTAAAAGCCTTGAACGGTTCTGTGAGTGGAAATGTCTTGAACGGTTCTGTGGGTTTAAAAGCCTTGAACAGTTTTGTGGGTTTAAAAGCCTAGAACGGTTCTGTGAGTGGAAATGCCTTGGACAGTTCTGTGGGTTTAAAAGCCTTTAATGGTTCTGTGGGTTTATAAGCCTTGAATGGTTCTGTGGGTTAAAAGCCTTGAATGGTTCTGTGGGTTTAAAAGCCGTGAACAGTTCTGTGGGTTTAAAAGGCTTGAACGGTTCTGTGAGTGGAAACGCCTTGAACGGTTCTGTGGGTTTAAAAGCCGTGAACGGTTCTGTGGGTTTAAAAGCCTTGAATGGTTCTGTGAGTGGAAAAGCCTTGTTGATAAGAGAGGTCAAAGTAAAATTTCTGTTTCAGTTTTCTGTTCTTGGCTGACAGGAGTAGAACCTGATGCGGTCTTCTCCTGTTGGTTTGATTGTGTTGTGCGTTCTGAGATGCTTTTCTGCTCACCATTGTTATAAAGAGTGCTTATAGACTTTCACCCATTCTATAGTTTGATGTGAACATCAAACAGAACATAACTAAAGCTCTTGACCTGTATCTGCATGATTTTATGCATTGTGCTGCCGCCACATGACTGGCTGATTGTATAACTGCATAAATAACCAGGTGTACATGTATTCCTAATCAACTGGATAATAAGTGTATGTGTTATCTTGGTTCATATACTTATTTTAAATCTAACATTACAGCCTCCGCATTCTCTCTTTGAACAGCAGGATATTAATAATATCTTGCTTTTCCAGCTCCAGACAATTTGTTATTTATTAAACCTGTCTATCTCCAAAGCATGCCTGAGATAATTGAATCAAATGTACATGGCAATTGTGTCCCGTTTCAACAACCTAACAAATTTGGCTTTGCATATTACCAGCTCTCAGAAAACCTCCTCTGTATGTAAGAACCCGATAGACATTCTGAATGATGCCATTTCAAATTGGCCTTGATACAAACATAAGCTACTGTCACACCATTTGCTCAGCATATTACACAACTTATTTAGTATCATCATTGATTTTTGCCAAAAAGCCTGACGCATTTTCAGGGTTTAAAGGTATGAAGCACTGTAAAAGCAAGGTAAGTGCACCAGCTAGAGATCTTTAAAGCACTTCTTACTGGGTGAATATTTGGTGTAATTGAACTGTGAGTAATGCACATAGGCTGTTTAGTTTCACCCCCAATAATTAAATAGAGTGCACACTTCAAATGTCACATTTCCAATTCTATAGTCTAATAAAGAGGAAAGAGTGTGAGTGAATATTAACATATTTACACACATATTTCAATTAATAGTTATATCAAAAGATGTTTTATCACAATGAAGAAATGCACACAATTCATGGTTAAATTTTTATTCATTTGTCAGATGCTTTTATCCAGAAGGCTAAATGCAAATCTGCCCATGTAGCTGTGAAACAAGGGTTTCCTTCAACTAGATGTGGAGTTCCAGTGTAACTGATTTTTTTTACCCACAATTGTTTTGTATCTAAACTAATATCTACTAAATAGCGAAGCATACATTCTTAGTACATTCATGTAGGAATAAATTAATCATTTCCTATAAATAAAACATTCCTATATGCTCTGCCAGGCTTTGGAAGTCACTGCTTTTTCCACTGAAACATCTGACACTAACCACTGAGAGAAACTTAAAAAGTGGTTTATTTCATGTCTCAGTCCTTGTGAAGTAGTGAAGCGCTCCCATATTGTGGATGCCTATAGATATGTGAGTGACTGGTCTGTTCTGAAGAATGTCGCTCTCATACTGAAGCAATGTATATTAGGGACTAGAATATAACAAATTCTCATTCATCTATAACTTACTTTCATTTTACTAAATAACATTGCATTGTGTGAAATGTGGAGGTGTGTTATAGCTTTGAGAAATTTAATGTGCAATGTTACTTTTTCTGGAAAAGTTGTCAATTATTGTGTGGTAGAAAGGTCAAAATATTTGCAAACTTCTAGAACTTGAAGTGCTTCGATGCACAGATTCATTTGCTGAGCGAATGAGCAGACATTACACGGTGCGTCTGTGTTTCTTTTCTTTCTTGTTTCATAGCCACACACACACACACACACACACCACATATCTATTTCTACTTGCTGCATGACGTAGGCACCAAATGTTCTGGGGGAAATGAAGATTAATCCTGCTAGAGATTTACCAGTGATCTCCTCCTCTTCCTCCTACTTCTCTTTACTGATTCTGATGCCCTCAGAAGCCTTCTCTTAGATTTAAGTGCCGCATTGGGATTTTGTAATCCATGTTGTGCTCATTGCTCATCTGCTGTTATTGGAATCACTGGCATGGTTCTGAACTGGTTTATATCTTATATTTTTAATAGATTTCAGTTTGTTGCCCTTGGGAAGAATAAATCATCCACTGACACTCTTTCTCGTAGTGTTCCTCAGAGATCGTTCCTTGGCCGCTTCTTGACTCTTGGTCATAGTCTTCCTTTTCACTGTTACTGAGATTTATGTTAGTGACAAAAATACCACCACCCTGCCACCCTCTACCTTTATATCCTTTATTCACAATAGCAAACACTGGATGCATTCAATCTTTCTGAAACAGAATCCCAGTTAAACTGAAGTTAAAAACTAATTGGTCTACAATTCAATTGTCAACATTGTCCACTTTTTCACTAATATCAGTCAGGTGACTGTCGAAACGTCCACTTTCCGCTGGCGTATTAATAAATATTAAAATCATAGGATTCTAAGAACTCCTCATTGGACTGCAATGCCTCTTCTGGTTGGCAGGGGGCGCCTCTCTTCAGACTCATGCTGAACGCTGCTACTCTTTATGCCTGATTTTTTACACCTGGGTTTTCCCCTATTTAAGCAGCCTTGGACTGTGCTTCATTGTTCAGCCTTGAGCCAGTGTTACCTGTTGCATGGCACGAGTGAAGTCGGTGTAGTTCATGTTTTTGGGCCCTTGTGTCTGTTTGCAAATCCCCCCCCCCCCCCCCAAAATAAAGAGGGGCTCTATTGTAGAATATCCTTGCCTTTTCCTGCCTCTGCTCTTAGATTCATTCCTTGGGGAATAGCTCTGAGAGACCCGGGTTCGATTCCCACCTAAGACAGCCTCGTTACAAGGATATAAGAAACACATTGATGATTATTATCAATAAGCGGAGTAAATGTGGCATGATGGGGAGTACCAAAATCTGGATGACCCTTCACATTTGATAAGTACAAAACATGTCAGAAATTCCATCAGATCCTTTATTGTTGCCTCTTGATAACCTTCCTATGTTATTAAGAGGCAACAATAAAGGATCTGAAGGAATTTCTGGCAGTTGCTTTTTGCTAATAATATATGACAATCATCCCAGTATTCTGCACATGTCAAGGCTGGTAGGTGAAACAAACAATTTAACGAAAATAAAATATTCCACCAAATTATGTTGGAAAATGTCTTATGGGAGGGTGAAACAATTGTTGAACCTTTTGGACTTAATTCTAAAAGAGACTGTAGGTTTGGTGAAAACACAGCAAAACTATGAAGCATGGCGGTGGCAGCATCATGCTTTGGGGCTGTTTCTCTTCAGCTGGGACGGGGGCTTTAGGTAAGGTAGATGAGAGAATGTTCAGCTCCAAATATCAAGCTGATTTAATGAAAGAGTATATCTGACAGTTTTGACCTTGTGGGATATTTGGCTGGTGCCAACAAGGAATATTGCTATTTTTTTTACTGCAGCTTTTATTTAAAAAAAAAAAAAAAGGCTTATTGAGGGCTAGGTTTAGGGGCTCGGCCTGCTCGGTGGGAGTTAAGACACTAATGATGTTTGTAATGCTGCTTTAAAAGGATCTATAGTGGGGGGGCACTATTCTATTCTATTCTATTCTATTCTATTCTATTGCAATGGAGTAGGGTACAAGGCTTCTATTTTCCCTTCCCAGAATCTCTTTTTGACCTGTGGTGTATTCAAATAAACTGACATCTCAATATAGCTTCCAGCATGTTTGCCCATGAGATTCTGAATGCCTAGCTTCATATTTGTACCATGAAAAAGATTCACCATTTTATCATAAAAATGAAAATGTGCAGCATCTCAGGGAGCAGAAACAACAGGCACAGAAGCCACAGAGAGAGAACGAGCACAATCAATATTACGTGATAGATGTAACAGAAAACTAGAATCGTGGAACTTGTAAGTGACTGAAACAAAACAAAGACTAGGAACTAAACAAGACAATAAAGGAACTCAGAACCAAGCAATGTTCAGAACGACTGCGATTAACTTTAACAAGCACTTTACAACAAGACATAAACTCAGACTAGGTGAAAATCACATGCAAAATTCAGCGCTGTGGTAAAATTATGTGTTGGCCAGCGTTTGTTTAAAAGGCTCTTTAAATACAGGAAATAAGCTGCAGGTGTCAGTACACAGGTGAGATCGTGGTTGTTCAGGCATGCTGGGATGTAGTTTGTTGTAGTGCATGTGTGTGAGTAGCGACGGGATGCGGGCTTTTTAAAGGTTACGCTACATTAGAAAAAAATCAAACAACAGAGGTAGATCTTTTAATATGCAAAAATGCAGCACGTAGTTATTTGCCCTTTTAGTGCTTATGGGAACTGCAGCATGTATTAAGGTCACACAGCCCCGGCAGCATTAGGTTATGTTTTTGTTAAAAAAATGAATGGCACATAATTAATTGTTTCCAACGCCTTATATTTATATATTATATTTATATTTGCCTTTGTATAAATATGGATAGAAATGTATTATAGAAGACGAGAAATTCCCAAGTCTATGGCATAATACGAATGATGTGAGGCAAATTCTCTCTCTGTAATGAAATTAGTCCCAGCACTGCCTCTTCATCCCATTGTGTGCATTTTTATTACAACAGTTGGTAGTGCTGTAGTGGAGGCAAAGGCATTGCAGAAAAGGAATACAGGCTACAATTCGAGACCATGTTATCAGCCTTGCCCTATAACAGAAGTCGGCTAGAAGTGGTCCCTTGTGTTGTCTGTAATATAGACATTCAGAAGAAAATAGGTGTGAAATGTTGCTTCAGGTCTTGACACTCCATTGCAAGTCAAACTTCACCTTGCAAGATTGTTTTGTTTATAGGTAGACAGATTGCTCTAGCACTCCTGAGTATACACTCTTACTCAGATCTTTGGTGTGGCTCTCCCAGTCTCTCTCAGTGTGAACCATGGCAGTCTCTAATATGATGTTTCTGGTCAACTCTTGGAAGAACAACCATGTCAATTTGAACTTTTAATAAAGATCAAGCTCGTACTTTAATCGACCTGCCTCTGATTCAGTACACAACTCAATAAATGTAAATGTAGAATATGACTTACTGGAGTGGTAATTACCATTCCACTTGTGTTTGCTTTGCGTCATGTTACTGAATCATTAACCCAGGCTTGTGGATGAATCTGAAAGAACAGAAAGAACTGATCAAAGAAGTAATCCATTTGCATTGCAGTAACATTTCAAAAGAAATACAGGCTCCAGGTAGAGATCATGTAATCAGCCTTGGTCTATACCCGACGTTGGTCAGAGTGGAGTCAGTTCCCACCGTGATCCATAATTTAAACATTCACAGAATATAAAGACAGAGTCAGAATGTAATCTATGCCTGCATGGTGATTTCCCATGATTCTGTCTCCTTCATGTTCTCTGAATTTTGAGAGGAAGACTGAGTCCTCAATAAGTGCTTATCAGTATATGCAGTACAGTAATGCCTTTCTTTAGAGTAGTGCCAAATATAACCTATAGAGTATTGCCTGAATAATATAACCAGAGCATAAAGATGAATGAGTAATGAGTGAACTGATTGTAAATGGTAGGATTTGCTTTATAGTTCTCGCTCGAATTTTCTTGTCAAATTTGCAATCGGCAACGGCATTATTTCAAACTGTGAATTACATGTTTCACCATTATCTCTCTGGAGCTCTAAGTGAACCGTAAAGGTACTATGCAGAACGCTACAACAGAGAATTTCTTTTTTTTTTTTTTTTTACAAACCTGTAGAATGTAGGCTGCAACTCCATCCATCCTCAACCGCTAAATCCTTTTCAGGGTCACGGGGGAACCTGGAGCTTATCCCAGGAGGCATCGGGCACAAGGCGGGGTACACCCTGGACAGGGTGCCAGTCCATCACAGGGCACAATCACATACACACTCACACACCCATTCATACACTACGGACACTTTAGACACACCAATCAGCCTACCATGCATGTCTTTGGACTGGGGGAGGAAACCGGAGTACCCGGAGGAAACCCCTGACACACGGGGAGAACATGCAAACTCCGCACACACACGGCCCCGGCGGGACTCGAACCCCGGACCCTGGAGGTGTTCAACTTATGAAGGTTTAAACCCCTGTCCATTGTACGATTCCAAATTTTCTATAGATATCTGAATGCAGTAAGTGATTGATTGTGCTTAAGCAACAAGGGGAACTGTGATCTCTCATATAAAGTAATGTAGCTGGAGGCAAATGAAACATCAGGAATTTTGTCTATGTAGATGAATGGCTTTTGGCCTCACCAGTCAGGAGGCAAGAGATGTGGTTGAAGCATTGTAGGTCACCTAACCACTGCGGATGAGCCTGACCAGCATGGTGGTGTCATGTAAATCACGTAATGGAGGTTAGGATGGATGCAAGTGCACATACAAGCTATATTAAATGAGAGATAGGCAGATAAATCCAAATCGTGAAGCGCAGGCGCGGTCAAAACAGCGGACAAACCGGCATTAACAAGACTAGAATAGAATAGAATCAATGAATGCTATGCTATAAACAAGATCAAAACCATGAAAGAAAACATGTTGAGCAAAGGCTTGGCACGGTGATAACACTCAATACTTCACACCACATAAAGATACACGAGGGGTTTAAATAACAAACATAATCAAGAGTGAACACAAAACAGCTGAGAGTCAGGACGACACATAAGGGCACAACCAATGACCATACAGGGGCAGATACAGGACAGAAATCATAACAAATGCACATCTTAAAATAAATGTCAATGAAACCCGAAAGTGTGCGCTCACGCTCGAGCTTTAAGCTGTAGCTGCGTGCTCCAGTGCTAGCACGAGGGGAAATGCAACTAGTGACAGGGGACAACATAATGTGTGATGTAGGGATTGGTCTAATTACCCACATCCTCATAATGTTGCCATACAACACACAACTTTTTGCGTTATTTTAAATCACAGTTTTCAAAAATAATAAAAGAAAGAAAAGAAAAACAAGACTATAACCACAAATAAAAACGCTAATATGCATTATCCATCCATCCTGTACCGCTTACTCCTTTTCAGGGTCACAGGGAACCTGGAGCCTATCCCAGGGAGCATCGGGCACACTCAATCACATACACACTCACACACACACATTCATACACTACTTTAATTATAAATAATTCATGAAAGCAATGCTGTAAGATAACAAAATACATGGAATACTGTCAGTGGTAATGATAATATAATATTCTTTTCTTCACAGTTGTGTAGACACTTCCTTGCAGGAAACAAATTAAATTAATGCATGTTAATAAATGCCACATTTCTCAAAACCACCCACACATTTTGCAACATCTTTGAACACACTCATTAAAATGAAATGCATATACAATATGCTTATGATAGTAATTCCTTCAATAGGGGTTTTCACAATGTCGGGATCTGCTTAGAGAAAGGTTTTCAGAATGTGTTGGCCATTAACTGTGTTGTATGTTATATCTAACTCCAGATTATTTTGAGGAAAGGGGTGACATTATATCATTTTTATATGTAAGTTACAGTGCTTGGTAAGAGTTTAAAATAAATAACTAAATTATTCCACAGCACAGAGTTCTGTGATTGATTTCCATTTGTATGTTTGTTTGTTTTTAGTCCTTGCATTCATTTGTGATTTAATCTCAGTGTCCTTATTATTCTGTGTATAAAATCTAGAACATTGCTTATTTCAAGGGAAAACAATTTATGAATTAATGGTTGAATAATTTCCTTTCGTCGTGAGTAACTATGGAGCCAGTTTACTTATGCAGAAATTTGTTTGTACACTCTGTGGGGTCTGAGCTGTCTCTCTGTTGCAGCCACATAATACTTTCAAAATTCACTCCTTTAGTGTGTCTAAATGCATGACAATTGCAAGGCTGAATCCCCAGAAACACTGGGGATTCTGACACCTGACAGAGCTGATGCTGACACCTGAATACAGATTGGGTTCTAAGGCTTCTCAGGCAGCAAATTAAAAGCCAGTAAAAGCTGTCCAAGCCAGTTCCAGGTAGGACTAAATATAAATTAGTTTTTTTTTTGTTTTGTTCAAAGCAAGTTGACTGGGTTCAGTAACTCAGTATCAGGTTCATCAGGTTGAATTTCTGCAGAAATCATGACCATGATATTTGAGGTTATTTAAGCCAGCATTAAGTACATTTTCCCAAGCTTGTGTTTGCTTAATTGTGCCATTGGGAGCTGGGTGGTCGGAGGTAATGATGCGGATCTTGAAACCAAAGACCAAAAATGTTAAAATAACATGCTGTGTTATATAACGTACTGCAATTCCAACATTTCAAGTACAAACTTTGGATAACTGAAGTTTGAGAGTGATAAAAAGAACAAAATTAGCATGCATATAAATGAATCTGGACAGGAGTTTAGGTCTTTTCACTCCGGTTGTACGTCCATTTTCTATACCGCTTATCCTTTAGGGTTGCAGAGAACCTGGAGCCTATCCCAGGGCGCATACTGCACAAGGTGTGGTACACCCTGGACAGGGTGCCAATCCATCGCATACACAATCACATACACACCCACACACTACGGATACTGTGGACATGCTAATCAGCCTAAAATGCATGTCTTTGAACTGGGGGAGGAAACCAGAGTACCCGCAGTAAACCCCGCATCACGGGGAGAATATGCAAACTCCGCACACACAGGGCCATGGTGGGAATCGAACCCCCAACTCTGTTGGTGTGCTTCAGAGAAATGACAGTATAATTTTTTTTTTAAATAAACATGTAGTGACAACTTGCACTCTAAACCTGAAAATGTACTTCAAGCTTGTATATTGTGTCTCTGACTACATTTACACAGACAGCAGTAATCTAATTATTGACCTTATTCTGAATAAGTCAATATTGTGATTAAGGTGTTTACATGAGTCGTGTTTAGACTATTCCTTTCATGCTCAGATTTTACATTTTATAGAACATAGATGGATTAACGTCACACGTCATTACGTCCCCCCGTCACGCCGTCCGTCGTCCCTCCAGAATTTCACGTATCAACATACAGTCTTCATTATGGTACCGTATACAGTTTTGGGTGTTTTTATTTTTAATTTTACGAACGCTTCAAGTTTTAGAAAACTCCAAATTCAGAGTGATAAATGCAAGGTCAGAATTAAAATTTTAATGTACTGGATGATTATGAAAAGGCAGTGAGTATTTAAAAAAGTAATTAAAGAGACATTCCAAGTTCTTTTGAGCATCCTGCCTCTATTAGTGTTCAGTATGTCCTTCGTTTTCTTATCAGCAGGCACTCAGCAGTGATTATGAGCTGTCTCCATGACCTTGAGTCTAAACCAATAGTTCAGAACAAGTGCATAAATGGCATATTAGTATATGTTCACCGATTTGTTAACAAAGATTGAATGTGACTGGCTCATAGAGGTTCATTTCCATTGAACCGTAACTTGTCAACATTTATATGGCATGGCAAATTTATTTATTTTTTTAAACGAGAGAGAAATTCTACGACTTTGCAGACATCATCTGATGGGGCGGTCTTGATCTGCCAAATATTCCATTTTTTAATTGGGCCTGCCATGCTAGGTTTGTCTGGCTACTCTGACATAAGGAACACTGTGGACTCCTGGGCTTGGTTTCCATTTTCGTTGTGGAGTCTTATTATGTGTGACAACAATTATACTAATCCAATTAATAGAGAGAACCTTATATTTTGTAATATATAGTGAGGTAGAGACAATTTTTATTAACGCAAAGAGTTCAGCTCATTTGATCTTTTATCTACCTGTCCAGTTTCAATGAGACTGTGCCCATTATACAGTATGTGGCCTTCTGTCATCTTAGCCCGTCCACATCAAGTTTCAACATCTTGTGCTTTTCTGCTCACCACACTAGTACCGAGTGACTGACCTATTATAGCCTTCCTGGAAGCTTTGGCCATTTTCCTCTGACCTCTGTAATCAACTAAGCTTTTCCACCCACAGAACTGTTACTCACTCAATGTTTTTTGGGCGGTGTTTTTTTGGATTTCTGACCATTCTGTGAGAAATCTCTAAACTCTAGAGACTGTTGTGTGTGAAATTCCCGTGAGATCAGCAGCAACCAAAATCCATGCCATGATTAATGTCACATGATTGGCTGGCTGAATGTACAGTTGTACAGGTGTTCCTAATAAAGTGTACGGTGAGTGTACTGTACATTTTCTAATTTTGAAAAACCAATAAAAATGTCTCTTTTATAAAATAACCTGTGGAGGACCACAATGTCACTTAGAATTTATATTCACACTCTTGCATTTACACAATGTAAAAAGTGCTGTTAAACATCGTTTAATCAAATATTTGGTGAGAAAAGTCATTACATTGATAGTCTTTGCTTAAGAGCATGAGTAAAGCAGGAGCATTCTGAGTGTATGTGGGAGGAGGGGCCGAACAAAATATGGAAAAATACAATAAAATCACCTCAGATATATTGTTAATTGGTTATTAAATTAATCTCCGTATTCATAGTGCTAGTCTTATTTTAACATATGAAACAAAATGAACGTGTTATTCACCAGGACTACGAATGGGCAGGTTAGACGACTTTAAACTGACTTGTTGGTTTAGGTCAGGGGTCGGCAACCCGCGGCTCCGGAGCCGCATGCGGCTCTTTCATCCTTCTGATGCGGCTC
>JAFFST010049994.1:51352-67054 GCA_022414735.1 Noturus placidus
AATGCATGCAGTTAGTGATAGTTTGAGCTCAATCATACAGGGACAGCTTCATGTAACCCTTTTTTTTCAACCCCCAAAAAAGCTTTTATTAAGTAAAGCGTTCTTCGACAAAACATTGATTTTAAAGTATTATGCATGATTATGCACAATTCATATTTCTGTTCTGCCTTGAAGAGAACATCTCTGAGGTGCTTTCTGTATTTTATTTGAACAACATTGGAGACACTAGAGGGCTCTTGGTTAATCGTCAATGCAACATTTTAAGCTTCTTTATATTCCTGGGTTTGTTCACGTAGACTTTGCTCTTTAATTCCAACACAACAGGTTTCCAAAATTGTGCAAAATTTGAAGACGGAGAGAAGATCTCTGCCAGAAGGTTTTGAGCTGAAATATCCTGAAATGTATATTTATAGGTGCCATTAATGCTCACAAGAGCCCCTGAAGCACCTGCTACAAAACAGCCCCGAAGTATCAATGAACAATTTGCACATTTACCACTGATGCTACTCCTTGTAGGCAGTCCTGTTTATTAAACAGACTGTTTAGCAAACATGTTTAGCTGTATTAACTGTTTAGCAAACATGCTAAAGGTGCACATGACCAGAAAGTCTGATTTTCAGCTCATCTGACTATATCACACAATACCATTTCTGTTTCTAGTGATACTTGGTGAAGTTCAGATGTTGCATTTTGTTACACTCTAAGTCAGGGCATCTTTATTGCAATTCTTTCCAACAGCTTGTTATGAAAATGGTGTTTAACAGTTTATGTTTAAACATCTAGATTAAGTGTGCAATTCTAAAGCTGTGATCTCTTGAGCCCCCCCTCCTTTTCCATCCTGCTTACTGTGTCCAATTTCTCTGTGAAACTTTTTGTATGACCCTAATTCTGCTTGATGCATCCATTTTAAAATGTGTGTGTGTGTGTGTGTGGGGGGGGGGGGGTTCCCTTCTTTTTTAATGTCAATTTGGGTTATCCGATTTGTTTGCGTTTATTGAAAATGATTCTTTGTGGTGTCAAACTTTTGTATTTAAATTTATGAGAGGAAATATAATGATTTTAAAAAGCAGTTCTAATGTAATCATTTTGTATATGTATATGTACAAGTGACATGTTATCCTTGTTCTTTGTGTCACTACAATGTGTTTGTAAATTAGGATAGACAGGTGCATCTATGTATACACACATACACAGTATGTACAGTATGTCTCCTTTTCACTTTCCTTTTCTTTTCACATGCCTAATTTATGTAGCACAACTTTATCATTGACCTTTGCAGGTTTAGAAACGCCTCAGTAAATATATTTGATTTTATAAATCTGAATCTGAATCTAAAATCTTTTTTTATTTCTCTTACTTTCTTTTTTTAAGCTTCCAAAAAATAGAAGGCAGTTTCATTGGCTACTTCTGAAACGATGTAACGAGCGCAACTATCCTTTTTATGAAATGAATATCAGGATAATATTAACATTATATAATATTTCATAGACTGGAAATACCCTCCTTTCGTATAAATATATTTGCCATAAAAAGAAAGATTTTCTTTCATTTTTGGTTAGTTCAACAGTGCAAAATTATTAAACAAAAGAAAACTTTTTACCGAACAACAAATCCACTATATTACGGTAGCACAAACCATCCTAAGACAAACCGTACTAGATGCTGGCCTCCAAGACTCTAATTGATCATTTGTTGACAATACTGTATATGTAAATCTGTTGTCTTTACACATTCAGTGACTGTGGTTTAAATGACTCTACACAACAATTAATCATTCGAATTAATGTTGTCCGATTTGGAATCTTCACATGTCCACCAAGGCTGGTGGGGCTTAATCGAGCTGGCACCTTAATAACGTGGAAGTCATTCTGTATAGCTATGCACACAAACACCCAGTCGTTATCTCTGTTTCTGAAAACAAGCTATGCAGCAGCTAATTACTTTTGCTATTGGACTCGGTCCACATTCGAGAACCCAATTTCTTTTCAGGCTTTCTTCTAAGAGTAACCAGACTAATTAATAGCAATATGCTATTCTGGCTGGCCCTCTCACACACTGTAAGGTGGTCTGACCTCATTTGTAAGTCGCTTTGGATAAAAGCGTCTGCTAAGTGAATAAATGTAAATGTAAGTGTGTATGCTAGGGCTGATATAAATGCTTCTCTCTAGCTTTTATAAAAGGCTGAGAAATAGAACCACAGAAATCCAGAATGAGCTTCTCTGCTAGATAAGAAACCTAAGGGTTTATATAAGCCTATATACAGAATTTTTTTTTTTATTTTGTGACATTGTTCATTGCTAAAAGTGCTGTATAAGTCAAATTGTACTGAAGAGAATTTCCTGAACAGCATTTTTCATGGTAGTTGTAATAATAAAAGAGCATGTAAATATAATTACAGAGATGAAGATGAACCTATAATTAATCCCTCATAAAGTTGAGCAAATGCTTCGTGCATACATTATTACCGATTGCTGTCAGAACAGAACATCTGTCTATTGTAAAGATCTCGTGACGAGCAGAAACGTCATATAAAGACAAGCCTTTATTGTATAGATATAGATTTGTCTGAAACTTTTAAATAGGTTTAAAATCACCCTAAGAGGACTTTTTTTATGATGAATTGTTCTTCAGCTGTTCTATTTGTTTGCTTATTAATTTATTCATAGGACTACACTGAGACATCAGCATGCCAATTTTGTGGATTCTACAAAAAAAATAACAATAAATAAATTTTAAAAAAACATTAAATATTCTACCCTGAAGGGGGAGCCAGTGAGCCAGATTGCCAATGCAGCAATTCCCACAGTATTTGTCTGGGAAGTCAGAAAATAAAGCCTTCACAGGGAAACTTTATCCAGCAAAGGTGCTTTTCTTTGGCATAAAATGTCCATAATGAGGGTGAAAACCGTGGCAGAGAAAGTCGAAGCATTAACTAGGAATCTCCCAGCATGCAACTTTCACAGGCATGGCAATTAGAATGTTCCTATGAAGTTACCCTTGCACAAAAACCACATCAGGACCAGACGTGGCTCAGAGGGGCTTGCTGTGTGAAATCGCTAGAAGAAGAAGAAGAAGAAGAAGAAGAAGAAGAAGAAGAAGAAGAAGAAGAAGAAGAAGAAAAATCTCAGTCTTGAGTTTTCAGTATTTTTGGCAGCAGCTGCTGAAATGGAGAGTTTGAAGGAGACACAGACAGTAACGCCGGCTGGCAGGCAGTTGTGTGCTTGAGCGTCTGTGGGTGTGGAGGGGAAAAATAGTGTCAGCGCTTGAGATCTGTACAAAGAGCCCATTCTATGAGCTGAGTGTGTGTGCGCGCAAGCGTGTGTGGCTGACCGGCTTGCGTCACAACACGGGCAGGAAACTGCTCTCGGCCTCTGGCAGGGCACAGGCTGTCTGGGGCCCTCACAGCCGATTTAATGAAACCCAATCATGCAAATAACTAAAAATACACTCCCCCATAACGGCACAGTAACACAACAAATATGCACCTAAAGAGGACGAGGGTTCCCTTTTATAGGTTTATTTGACCAGAAATGTCCCATGGACACACATTACTGATGTGATGGTTTTCGTGATGAGGACTCATTAGTTCAGGCGGCTTGAGTCATTGTTATTATTAGCAATCATGCAGCAGGCAACCTGATATACCTGCTAACCAAATCCTAAATGAAGATCTACTTGCATGTCCACGTCAAGGTAATATATCAAGGTTTTGATCAACTCTTTATCAGCTGCAATCAGTTGATCTCTGACTTATTAGCCACTATATCTACGGTTTGAGTGGATCCAGAGCCTGTCTTGGGAATACTGGGTGTCAACACTAGATGAGACATCCCAGGTCGTCTTTCACACACACACACACACACACACACATTTATACGCTCATTCACACCTGGGGGCAACCCAGAGAAGCCGGAGGAAACCCATGAGGACACGTAAAGAACATCCTCAGAAATTCCAGACTTGTTTCATGAGCATGCGTCTTTCTGTCAAATGAATGAAAAATAAATAAATAAATAAAATTCACATGGTTTACTGTAGATACGTTGTTGCAGGAGAAGACAGGAATAGGAATATGATTCTTTATCCCTCGCTCGGTTTTATTCAGGCATGTCTGCGAGTTTTAGTGCATTCCGACCACAATACCTCCATCCGTTTCCTTGAGTGTGGCTTTGTGGGAAATGAACTCACAGCATAAAAGTTTTCCTTTTGAATGGATTCGACCGGGTGATGTATAGCTAGGAAATAATTATACAAATAAAAATGACTCTTTTGTGTGCTGTCATATCCATTGGTAGGCTACATTTTTAATACATACTATTGTTAATGAAACTTTATTTATTACGAATTAGTTTACGAATCCTAAAGCTGTTTTATTGGATATGGACAGAAGTGTGTGTGTGTGGGGGGGGGGGGGGGGTGTATTGCTCACGTGGCTGACGTGCTCACTAAAGACATATGGTACTCTTGCTGTTGTTTTTGTGTATGGCATGTTTACCTGTTGATGTTTTCTTGCTGCTGTTAGTCTATTATTTTACTGGCAAAGCAAAAAAATCTTTACTACGGTGTAATTATTTCTAATATAGTGCATTGCTTCTACCCAATTATTACACAAAATAAAAGCAGACTATCGCTTTCTCTTATTTTTTTCTTTTTTGTGGTCATTAAAACTTGGAAAGAAAATGAATGACATTGACATCAGGTAGAATAGATTTTGTTATTATATAAGAACAACAGCATCGGCAGCGTTTGAAAGGTAACACTGTACAAATTAGATTACTATGTTAGAATATTATCAACTTGGGAGTTTCAGTACTTAATTAAGTAGTAATATAATAGTAATTAGAAAAATAACTTATTATTATTATTATTATTATTATTATTATTATTATTATTAATATTAATCTATTTAAAACATAGGCTATTTTAATTCAATGAAAAGCATTGTGTGCATATTTGAGATCCTTTGTGTCTTAAACACATTTGCTTTCCTACTTCTTTTTTGTGTTTTGTTTAATAAATTTTAATTAAAAAACTTAATTTAATAAAATGACATTTAACTATTGACTTGCAACCATTTGTTAGAAGTATAACAGAATAAGGTTAGAACTGTCTGCAATAGAAGAGTTTGTAATTTGGTAATTATTTTTCTAGAACTTCTCAATATCATGGCTTTTTTTTTTTCTTTATGAGTGGCTGGAACACATCAGGCTTTAAAGAGGTTCAGGGACACATTAGAGAGCCGGCTATTGAAAAGAGTCATTCGGGTTCAAAAACCATGCACTTCTGTCTCCCCTTGCTTATGGTAAATGTCAGACTAAGTGGGTCTCGAGCCACACCTCGGCTACACCTAATACATGCACGTCATATTGTGTGGTATGTCTGACTTGTCTGGTGTTTGGATGTCATGTACATCCTACTGTTTTTCATCATAAAACAAAGAATTTTCCACGATTAGAAGGATCAAATTTAAGCCTGTCCATCATAGTGCACTGAGCAATGCTTTTCTATCTGCTGCAAAGGCTTCTTCCTTCCCTGTGTGTGTGTGTGTGTGTGTGTGTGTGTGTGTGTGTGCGCATGCGCATGTGTATAGTTCATGCCTCCATGAGGCTGCCAAGCCACCTGGAGCAGGTATTATTTGTGTTTATGTACCAGGAGACACTTAAAGTGTAGCCGCTCTGTCTAGCACCAACACGTCCATCTGGGTGTACTTCAGACACACGAGTACCTGATGGAGGCCAAGTGAAGGCAAGACCGACGTCCCTGGAAAAAAATTCCTCAATCACACCTTTTTGTCTTGCGAAAAGAATCGCTTTCCCTTCGCTGCCTGACAGGCAATAATAACCCAATGTGTCCTCAGAAAAATGGGATTCTCCAGAACTAGAAAATCTAGACCAACGTTATGTCTGCAGACGCATTTGTTGTTGTTGTTATTGTTGTTGTTTTTATTTTGAATATTTTCTGCACAGACCATTTTAGAATGGATATTTTATATAATCAAAGCACATTCCTCACACAAAATTAACCAGCTATCATTTTTTCAACACTTGGTAGTACAGCATGTTACATTTAAAGCTATATATAAGTACAACCTTCTGTAATGAAGGATTGAATAGAATTCAATCCTACAATGTAGCCAGAATGAATTAACTAGAAATAATATTACATGTTTATGGAAATTAGCTAAATAGTTAGCTTAGTTAGTTAGCTAAATTAGCTAGTTTAGTAGTTGTTTACTTATTTATGTTTATTCATTTAGCAGATGCTTTCATCAACAAACGAGGAAATACAATATTTTTAATCGGGTTCTAGAGAATCAAAGTGAGAGTCGAGGTGTAAGATCAAGTGTACATGCAGAATGTTGTTGTTGTTGTTGTTGTTGTTGCTTCGCATTAGAATGAGCTAGGACAGCAGCGAAGACACATGTGCTGGTGAAATTAGAATGAACCTTCTAGAAACACATGGTGTTACAGGATCAGTATTTCCTTCCAGTCACTGATAATTTGTAATCTGCAGTCCCAAAGTCGGCAAAGAGACCACAGAACAGTCAATGTGAAGAGTAATGTCCATACCGATTAGTATAATAATGAAAACAAATTAGTGCTGATAAACATATCGTGTTGACCTGTGGGAAAACATCTCAAGGAGGTGTTGAATGAATGAAGAAATTATCGATGTTTATTGGATTATTGAATGATTCGGATTGAAATCATGTTGAAGCTGAATATAATGGTTAATATTCCTTAATTCCTTAAGCGGGAATATTAACAAAATGCGTTATGACTGCAATGAAACACACTGAATGAAATCAATACATTTCCCTTACAGTTTTACATAATCACTTAAAGTAAAGTCAAAAACACAATCTTGCTAGGCGGTCATATTTATAAGTGTTTTAATACTTAAGTAAAAGTTAAATATTTAAGTAAATATACTTCGTTGCATAGTCATATTTACGACAGACTATATTGTGCAAATAGTGGCATAATCTTTTAACTTTAAGACAGTATAATCATTTATATACTTGATGACATATTTACGTAATTATAATGACAGTATTACATCATTTATACACTACCAGTCAAAGGTTTACATCTGAAATGAAATATAACCAAAGAGAAAAGGTATGAGAAATTTAGCAATGTTATTATTAAATATTTACTGGATTAAAAATGTTATAAATGACTTGTATGTTGTACCATACCACATATTTAGGACTCACACTTAATACTCGCACTGTCTACAAGCTCAGATTTACCCACCGAGTGCGCCAGCCTTTAATAAAGCACATTTAGAGTCCTATTAGGATCTGATAGCAAGCAGTTAATATGTTCCATCAAGATTTAGGTTTCCTTATATAATTGCTAATCTGTATTGTAATCCTTCCATGTGATAAGACTAAAATGTGATTACATATTCTTATGCAACATTAAGTGAGATTTTTTTTTTTGGTAAAGCGTCAAATTCTATTGTATGCAATGTATAGAGTAATACGCATTACTTTTCCTTTCATAATTATATAACAATTTATATATGTCACATGTATTTCTTATGGACTCACACACGTATGTGTGCGAAAAGCTATACTAATTGCTTCAGCAGTGATAGGAAGGAATAAAATAAAGCAGTAAATGGTAACAGGAAACAGTCACTTTTCCACCATATATGTAATAGATTTCTGGGAAATCAAATAAAGGTAGCGGAGATCTGTAAAAGCAGCCTACTATGTGCATATACGAAATGGATTTTCGTGAACTAATAGCGACAAAAGAACATGTTATGAATCATTGCCATTGGAAGGATAATAAAGGAAGTCACCCTCATGCTGGCTCAATGGATGGAAAGCTTAAAACTGCTGAGGTTAAGACAGCGCTAGAACTGAATGTACCCACCCAAAAAAACAAAACAAACAGACACGAGCTCTGCTAAGAGAATTCATTGTAGACTCATGGTAACTGAAAATATATTCAGGTACAAGAGTCCAAAAATTTATATTCTACTGTGTAAGAATGTTAGAGAATGTATTGTTCCAAAAGTTGAATGTCCTTTTAAATATGCTTGTTGCATAGCGACAGGGAGGACCGCTTGCACACCTTCTTCTTTGCTGTAAGAGAAAAGCTACAGATACCATTTGCTTGAACATGAGTTTCGAACAATATTGTCTTTTATCTCACTATGTGGCTTGACATCTGGAACGACTAGATCTTCTCAAAATCTGTAGGAACCGTCATGATCGAGAGCGATTTCATTCCATGTCATACATAAGAAGTAGAAAAAGATGCTTCCTAGAAGTTCTACCTGATCTTCTCACACGCTGTATTAAGTGTTATTTGCTATCTAACTATGTATTTCGCACTCACAAAGACCAAATGGTATTTAAGATGAGACATATTAAAGCTTGAGTTCCATTCTGTGCTATACAAGATTTATGTGATCAGCTTAATTCGATCAGTCAGTGGCAAAAACTGATTGTTCTATCTATTGGGATTTTGTTTGTTTTTGCATTAAGAAGAATAAAAAGGGCCGCACTGTGGTTGTATTACTATTAGATGGTAGTGAGCCTGCATTTTTCGCTTTGCTTTTGTGTCTGTGATTCAAATTCGCTTTGATTTCGGTAAATCTGACGCGTCGTATGTGTTTACGGGTATATTACATCGCCTGGAATTTCAGGTTCAATCCACAGCTCCAAGAAAAAAGGAGATTTGCATTCAGTGCCTCATTGTTTGTTCCTTCCTGTGAGTCATTAAGCCGTGGCATTGTGCATTGCTCCTCATTACAAGCCACAAGTTGACATCTGCCCTCTGGATTAAATGAATCACAATGATTCCAGCCCCACCGCTGCCCTTGGTTTACTGCACTGCCCTCTTATTGTGCACTAAAGAGACAATTTGTAACTTCGGGAAAAGCTCGCCTGTGTCTAATGGGAAGTTGTTCGTACAATTTCTCATGCATATACAGTAAATGTAGATACTGAGGAGGTTTCTGGTACGTATGCACAAAAAGAAAAAAAATGTATTTGTGGCATTTGTAATCATACTCTCTCTCCATAGCTGTGTTTTGCAGTGAAAGCCTATCTACCATGTTTGGAGTGTAGAAAGAAGAGCTGGCTATCAAACAGTGACTCATCCACCTTGGACGAATGCATAGTTGCGACCTGAGTCACGCCAGTCACACCCTTCCATGAGTCACCCGGGTTACGCCCTCCACAACAGTCACTCAACCAGTTTCTCATCCACTTTACCTCTTCCACCATCTCTTCCATTCTTTGGACCCGCATGCACAAACCTCTCTCTCTCTCTCTCTCTCTCTCACTCTCTCTCTCTCTCTCTCTCTCTCTTACTCTCTCTCTCTCTCTCTCGCTCTCTCTCTCTCTCTCTCTCTCACTCACTCACTCACACTCTCTCTCTCTCTTACCCTCTCTCCCCTCCCTCTCTCTCTCTCTCTCCTCTCTCTCTCTCTCTCCCTCTTTCTCTCTCTCCCTCTCTCTCTCTCTCCTCTCTCTCTTCTCTCTCTCTCTCTCTCTCTCCTCTCTCTCTCACTCAGAATTTTTTTCGCCTGACAGAATTTCCTTCAGCACACCTCCAATTCTACACAAGGAGAAGTAATAAACGAGCATGAATTTTGCAATGCATGATATTATACATTCTTTAGGGAAGTATATTTCATTGGGCACTGGTACAGTGTCTGAAAGTTAAGATACTTATTATCCTTAAGTAATGAAGGAAACGCTTCTGCTTAACAAATATGGAACTGCTTGAGGGGAATCTTTTTGTAACTACCTGATATTTACACACATGCAAATGATATTAGTAAAGATATTTTCATGAAGCATGCGGTTATGATAAGTTTTACATAGAAGTAGGGTTAACTGCCACCTCTTCACACATTTATTCCTTCATAGTTCAGAATAAAAAACATGTCTGAGATATCTGGATTCATGTTTAAGGAAGCACTTTCAAAGTAACAGATAGTTTAAAAAAATAATTAAAAATAAATAAATTCTGTCGAACTACACTTGCATACAATGCGGGAAAAGAAAACGAATTCCCTTCGAGACACACCTATCCTGCAATGACTAATAGCGTGCAGAAAGCCATGCTAGCTTTTATGCCCAGCCTTGATCTAAGTCTTAAGTCCTCAATAATGACTTGAGAGCATTCAAGGGAGGACATGATTTGTGTCTGTCTTCGCCGCAAAGATAGAATAGCTTGCATGTCTTCTTTGCACTCGCTGCATTCTGCGCTAAGAAAAAAAACAACTAAAAAGAAAAAAGCAGACCCTGCCCACCTTCTGATGTTTTTCCCAGCCGTAGCTTGGTATCTCGGCCACTTTTACACGCAGACGGCATGAAATCACGTAGGGATAAGGGCAAGCAAGGTCATGATAAATGGGTCAGTTTCTCCATCTATCCAGCCAATAAGAAGCTCATTTTCTATTTTGCCCTCTTGGTTTCCCGGCAGTACTTCTGTGAATGTAATTGAGACCTTGGAAAACCACACATTATGCCTTTTTTTTTTTTTTTTTTAAATAAACCTCAGCAGGAAGATATATAGGGTTTCAAAAAATTGTTGCTTGTTCATGCTTATCAACATTGATATGCTCAATTGAAAGAATTAAAAGGGTGAAGGAGGAAAACTGATCTCCATCACATAAGAGTTAGGTGCTGTCTCTAAACATATCTCTTTGTGATATGTATTTATTTTTTTTTACATTTCAGGATCACACACATGATTCATCACGTACCAAAACACCGATACCTTTCATGTACACTGAAAGCATACAGAGAGAATCAGATTTTTTTTAAATTTATTGTAGGCAGCTTAGTTTTTCAAAGATTTGCATGAGGACAAACTGTACCCACAATGTGGAACACCTGTTTGAGTTGAGGTTGCAAGAAACTCTGCTGCAGCACTGGGCAAACGGATACATGGGAGCACCCATCGCAACACAAGACTAGGCAAGCTTAATTTATCCAGACAGTAGTCTCAGAAGCCAAATTTCTAAAGTGTCTGGTACTTACCGAATATGGGTAAGAACCACATATTACACAGTAAAATGGCTACCTAGGCAAGCCAAAAAAATGAACTCTCCACAAAAAATGCCGTCAAATATAACGCCCTTATAACTTTTTAAAATGTGATACCATGGAGTTTGTCCAATCCGGTGATTGAAAATTGCACCAAAAAGATTATCATTATTTGAATTTTTTTTATTTACAATGTCCATAATTTAGTTTGGTCCTACTGTGTTATTACTGTGTAGTTACATATAAACAACAGAGGCAACTATAATACAAGTAGTGCACTGTATGAACTGTATGAAGTGTGGAGAGCCAATCAGACTGCAACCTTAAAACTTCTCAAATCTGTAGTGAGACAAGGGCATAATGATAATGAGTCTTTATTGATTACGTATACATTACAGAACTGTGAAATTCTTTTCTTCGCATACCCCAGCATGTCAGGAATTTGGGGTCAGCCACGATACAGCATCCCTGGAGTAGAGAGGGTTATGGGCCTTGCTCAAGGACCCAACAGTGGCATCTTGGAGCTTGGACCTTCCGATCAGTATCCCAGAGCCTTAACCGCCATGCCTCCACTGCCCTTAAGCAGAGTCATAAGCAGAGTCAGACAGTCAGCTATTATTCATGCTTTTGATAAGTCATCCACATTTCTGTATCAGCCATAGCAAAACTTGATATTTCATTTATTTTACCCAAAATGTTCAACAATATGTGCATCCATGCTGTTCTAATGCATGAATGTTACCCATGCAGCTGCAGGAGTTTTCTCTGAGTTCTCTAAGGTTTCCGCCCACTTCCCCAAAAACAGATTCGTGGGTGGATTGCCAATACAAAAAATCTTTCTAGGTGTGAATGTACGTGTGATGGACTGGCATGTATTCCCGCTCTACACCCAGTGTTCCAAAGATAGGCCATGGATCCACCATTATGCGGCCCAGGATAAAGTGTTTACTGAATGAATGAGGATGAGTGTGCTACAGTCTGGCATTTGGTTTTGAGTAAGTACTACTAGCAAATCTTGATACAGGCTTGTGGTATAATCATAGTGCAGGATATGGATAACAAAAATTTCAACAATGGGGATCGGTCGATCAGTCATTCAGCCAGTGTGAGAGGGGGATATGTGCAACACCATACCATTTTGTTGTGTATTTTTGGGCACCAATGCAGGAAAATTCCATGTGCGTTACCCAGCATGGGCTTTACTGCCATACTGAAGCATCAGCCCAGAGTCCTAAAAGTGGCATTTCTGAACGTGGTCATATCTAGTGCGAATGATTTACCGAATGTGTTGGAACATTACTCCCATTGAGAGCCTGGGTGTGAATGGAAAACTCCCAGCATGATCCACGCTGTATTTCAAAGCTTGAAGTGTTTGAAATCGTCCAGAAGGAGTGTCGGTGTGATGGGTGTGTGCGTGGCAGGAATGTAATTTGGAGAGGATACTGGAACTGCTCTTCTCTTCCTCACTCTAACACACATTGACACAAAGAGGAGCATCAGGCTCTGCTTTCTGTTAGCATATAAATTGTCTATGTGTCCTTTGTTGGAGTCTTTTTATAGCGACATTTCTCTGTCCCTCAAGAAGAAAAACGAGAGCCAAAAAAAATCAGTGTGAGTACTAAGTTGAAGCTAGAGATATACCAGGGGTTACCTATAACAATACATATCATTATAAAAAGTCCATAAACATAGTCTGTATACTACTACACATGTATTTGTGTGTGCATGGAAAGACTAATGATTACACAGCATCTTCAAAACTAGCAGACAACTCCTGGATCCCCGATTAAGAGGAAATGAACGAGCAGTTGTGATGTGTGTGGCTGCCACAAGGACATAACAAGGACAGTGATATATTACAGATAATGCACATTATTAAACTCTCAGGCAAGCAGAAAACTTTTCAAAGGAAGTGTTCAGATCTGATTTTGCTGTGCTATCCATTGGCATTAACACGATAATATGCACGAGAAGCCGACACAACTCTTTTTTCGTGGAAGGCTTTTATAAAACCGCAAGCTGTTGGGACACGTTGCAATAAAGCAACCCTTCGTGAGAGCGTCTCACAAAATGCAGCACATAAAATTCACAGTGTCATTAAAGCTACAACTGAAATTGTGTGTCGTGGTCAGATGAGACTAAAATGTTCATGCACACCATCAGCATGTTTGCTGACAAAACAGGACTGTATACAAGGGAAAGCACTTCAGTGATGCTTTGGGGCTGTTTTGTGGCTGGTGCTTCAGGGGCTCTTTCTGCTAAGCACCAGGATGTTTCCACCCAACACCTGGTTGCCTCTGCTAGGAGGTTCAGAAAGGGTTGTAGATAGGGCTCTCGACATGATCATAAGCACTTTGAAATCAACACAAATGATTCAAGGAAGAGATAAAAAGTGTTGTGTTTTTGAAATATCATTAAAAGTAGAGATCAGTTTTCAGTTTGTAGAAATGATAATTGATTATGGATGGTAGGCAGACATCTCACACGACTAAATAAACTCTCGACACTTGTCCAATCCTCAGCTCACACACTGCGTACCACCGGCAAAGTGCAACTCAGCCTACCATGTTTACTCTCCGCTGCCTACAAAAGGCCCTCGACAACGTTTCCTCCCCCCTTCCCATCAGAGCTGGATCCCTGCTCCAAAACCGCAGGATGACTCATGAGCATGGAAATGAGTGGGGGACACAAACCCAAATGAAGTGGGGGAAGTGCTCTGGGGCCGAGGAAGGTTACATTCTTCTCAACGCTTCAATAAAACAACTTAAAACAATAACAACTTATTTTTTTTTAAGAGAGAGAGAACAAAGTTTCAGAACTCCACCACTATATTTTCACAACAGTTTTTTTTTTTTGCTTGATCATAATTTTAGATATCCATCTCCCCTGTGACTCATTAATTCTAGTCAAAGATTCATGCCAAAGCCACTTAGTGCTCTCATGCAAATAAATATGCATAACCTTTTAACTACAGTAGTTTGCAAAAAGTATTGTCTGTAAGACTTTGCAATACGTTTCCTTAATTCAGTGAATAGTTCTTAAAATAAGCAATCAAGTCTTACCATCAATAATTATTCAACACAATCATAAACTTATATATTTAATAAAGTGTAATAATTAATAATTCATATTAAATGACTAAGCTCGCAAAACCCTAATGACTTTAATCAAGTTTAAACCAATGTGTTGACTGTATCTCAGTCATACACTGTCCTTATTTTGATATTACTGAATAATTCATTACTGATAAATTATTAAAGTGATAAATTATTGTACACACTGTTGCTATTAAATTTAAGATAGTAACTTTTATCTAAAATTGGATTTAACAAACTTTTTAACAGCTTTGTCAGCAAGTGTTTAAGATTTGTTATTAGATTCTTATATTTTCACTAGTAATGTTGTTTTTTACATTCAGCCATAACTAATGGATAATTGCTATTGAAATACCTGACTACTAATAAGTTAGTAAGTATTTAATCATTCAGTTAGGATATAAATGTGAAATAATATTTTATCACAGACATTTCTCATTCGTTACTATATCATTATACTTTAGTCATCAAAGTGGTTTATTATAGTGAATAATCGTTATAGAAGGATTACTAGGGTAACATTTGGTTACTTACTGCTAAGTTAATAAGTACTTAAGCATTAGCATGTCAGTTTTAGATTCCCAAACATTCATAGCACAATAAATTAAATGCTAACAGTTTTTGTATGTTGCTAAAAAAAAAAATTAAAATAAAAGCGACTAGGATACAGTTTGATAAAATATTAAATCACATTAATATAATAGAGCACTTTTCAGATAAAAACATGATTATAGACCAGTGCATAATTATACAAAAGTTTCGCACCTGAACGGTGGCAAGTTCTCAAAAAACGCTAGGAACAATCAAATGAACCAACTGCACTTAAGAGAATTAATGTGTTTTTGTTTTTTTTAAAGCAAGGGATGATTGAGCCCAAGAAACTATATTTATACTATTTAGATTTCTTTTATGTATATGCCTAAGACTGTATTCAATTAAAATCGGAAATCCTCCACTACTCCAAAAACATCTAAAACAATAAGGCACCATAAATAAGTACATCACTGATGATAATAAAACATTATTATTATTATTAAATATATATTTTTAAAACCAGATTCATGAAACCTGCCTATTTACGTACTTATGAGGTGCTTGATCTTCAGGTTTGAATTGACTTACAAATTGTGTAATGTGCAAACACTTAACAAGGGTCAAAATAAGGAAAATGTGAGCGGAAAACATAAATGTACTGTATATCCAGAAATTGTTATTTTAATCCAACTAACAAACAAAAGCAATATCACTGACAGTAAAATCTACAACTGATCAATCTTTTCCATGCCTAACAATGTGTCACTATGCATATGAGTAAACCTCAAAGTGTGCTCCAGGCTAACCTAGAGGGTTTTTTTTTTTTCTCCTTTTCATTACAGTTGGGAACTGACACCCAATCACACATTCCAAATAACATCTCTAATGTGAAAAAAAAAATCACAGCAGGGTGAATTGTCTTTTTTTTTAACAGATCTATGAAAGAAGGCGTTTATATACAGTGCCTTGCGAAAGTATTCGGCCCCCTTGAACTGTTCGACCTTTTGCCACGTTTCAGGCCTCAAACATAAAGATATAAAACTGTAATTT
>JAFFST010049995.1:11134-30093 GCA_022414735.1 Noturus placidus
GCTACCATTGGTGTGTGAGTGTGCTCTCATTTGTAAGTCGCTTTGGATAAAAGCGTCTGCTAAATGAATAAATGTAATAACAGAATTTACACACGTGAACAGTTCAAAAGTTTACATACCCTTGATTCTTAATACTGTGTCGTTACATCGATCTATGTTTTGTCAGAGTTGTTCGAGTCCCTTGTTTGTTCTAAACAGTTAAACTGCCCACTGTTGTTCAGAAAAATTCTCCAGGTCCTGCACATACTTTGCTTTTCCTGCAAATTTGATCCCTTTCCAACAGTGACTATATGATGTAGAGATCTATCTTTTCACACTAATCATCAGTGAATGTTTATACCTTTTGTAATAGCTGTGTATGAGTCCCTCAGTGTGAAAAGATGGATCTCAACATCGTATAGCCACTGATGGAAAAGGATTCGAATATGCATAAAATGCTTGAAAAGCAAACAATGTGCAGGACCTGGAGGATTTTTCTGAAGAACAGTGGGCAGTTTAACTGCTCAGGACAAACAAGGGACTCGTATTTAAAAACGGTCATTGATGATCAGCATTTGGCCGACTCCCTGATCAGTGCCCTAGGGAGCTGACGCACCATACGCCAACGCATTGAATAACGCTGCACATTTCAAGGCACTTCACATGGACTCTAAGGGTGTACAATTGGATGGTTGGAAAAATACAGGGGGAAATTTGTCTCCTGAATTAATTCGGTTCACATTTTGCAGGACTTGATAAGATGATGGTGGATAAGGATGGAGAAGTGACGGTCACCAATGATGGCGCTACCATTCTCAGCATGATGGACGTGGATCACCAGATCGCCAAACTCATGGTTGAGCTCTCAAAGTCTCAGGATGATGAGATTGGAGATGGCACCACTGGTGTTGTAGGTGAGAAACATCACAACCTCAAAACAAACATGGGGGGGGATTTGAATTGGACACCCCCACTTCTGTTCCGGAAAAAAACACGCCTTCGAGAGTACAGACCAAAGTTGTGTCCCAAATGACATACTATATACTTGCACTATGCAGTATGTACTCTTCCGTCACAATGGCACATGATGTGAAACGCTGCTTGCTTTAGCAGGACATCCAGAAGCAACATTACCTTTTATGACCTCTGTCACCATCAGATGGAGGCATAATTGTTGAGTGACAACGGGAAAAGTGTCTCCTCCAAGGCAGGGAAGCATTGGAGGACTCACTTTTTTCCTCTGCCACTCAACGATTGCTTAAGAGTTTCAGGTTAATTCAAGTTTGTCATTATATGCTGTATTTGTGCGATGCAGTGTAAATTGTCGTTTAGTATAATGGAAGCGATGTTTCGTAACAATGCCGCGTTGCTCCACACTCGCAGTGTAGGCGGGGTGATGCACAAGTAAGATCTGTAATGTGTAATTAAAACACTACAAAGTAAACAAGTAAAACAATGTCTAAAGGCAGTGAGTAACATGAACCACAAGCTGCAGTGAAAGTGAGATTTTATTATTAATTTAGGAGTGTAGTTTAAGTAATTAGTGGGGTTATTTGTGCATCCATGAAACATAATGCATATATAAATATAGTTGGACAAACAGTTGTGTTAAGATAAAGTTTAGTTTGTATTTGTAACACTCAGTTTGTGGATTTTATTTTAGTTCTTGCCGGAGCTCTTCTCGAGGAGGCTGAGCAGCTCTTGGACCGAGGGATCCACCCCATCCGCATCGCTGATGGCTACGACCAAGCTGCACGCATCGCTATTGAACACCTGGATAAGATCAGTGACAGTTTCCCCATCGACACCAACAACACTGAGCCGCTCATTCAGACAGCCATGACCACACTTGGCTCGAAAGTGTGAGTTCAAGTTTACTTTTATTTTATATACGCCTGTCAAACTCTACCTTCAAATTTCAACAGTAGCCTATTATGCAAATGAATAAAAGAGCAAGATGTAGAACAGATAATAAATAGTGCTCAGTCACTGGGGATTATAATTGTAATTATACACTTACTGACCTCTTTATTAGGAACACCTGCTTATTTCATGCAGTTATGTCTAATCAGCCAATCATGGCAGTAGCGCAATACAAAAAGTCACACAGATACAGGTAAAGAGTTTCAGTTAGTTATTCGAACATCAGAATAAAGTCTGATCTCTGTGACTTTGATGGTTGTTGGTATCAGATGGACTGGTTTGAGTATGTCAAATGCTGATCTCCTGGGAATTTCACACACAATCTCTAGAGTTTACACAGAATGGTGTGAAAAACCTTGAGTGAACGACAGTTCTGTGAGTGTTAAAGCCTTGCTGACGAGAGAGGTCAGAGGAAAATTGGCTGATTGGTTGGTGCTGCTAGGAAGGATATAGTAACTCGGATAATCACTCTTTACAACTGTGGTGAGCAGAAAAGCATCTCGGCAAGCACAAAATATTGAACCTTGAGGTGGATGAGCTACAACAGCAGAACCACATCAAGTTCCTCTCTTGTCAGCCAAGAACAAGAATCTGAGACTATCATGGGCACAGACTCATCGCAACTGGACAGGTCACAAATCATACCCTTTGTCAGGTGATCATTCTGATCTTTTTTTTTTCCTCTCTCTTTTCAGGATTAACCGATGCCACAGACAGATGGCAGAGATTGCAGTGAATGCCATTCTTACCGTGGCAGATATGGAGAGAAAGGATGTAGATTTTGAGCTCATCAAGGTGGAAGGGAAGGTTGGAGGTAAACTGGAGGACACTCAGCTTATCAAAGGTGTCATCTTGGACAAAGAGTTTAGCCATCCACAGATGCCTAAGGTACCGTGTGTGAGAAACTATAAAAAATAAATTTACAATATATACTTTTTTTTAAAATAGATCATTTAAATTAGACAGCCATCTTTGTACATCTTACTAAGCATCTTTGTGCCGTCTCCATTTTGGTTCCACATTGTATCAGGTACACAGACACTAAATAAAAATTATGATCATATTGGGCTAGCATTTTAAATGAATGGATTAATTTGACTTAATATACACTATGGCTAAAGGTTTGTGGACACCTGGCTATCATGCCATTTCCCAAACTGTTACTTCAAAGTTAGAAGCACACAATTGTATTTGTATGCTGTAGCATTACAATTTTCCTTCACTGGATTAAGAGGCCCAAACCTGTTCCAGCATAACAATGTTCTTGTGCACAAGTGAGTTCCCTGAAGACATGGTTTGCCAAGTGGCATGGCAGTGGGATAAATTGAGTGGCCTGCACAGAGCACTGTTCTTCTCACGCAACATCAGAGCCTGACCTCACGAACACTCTTGTGGGTAAATGAGCAAATCCCCAAAGCTA
This sequence comes from Noturus placidus, assembly GCA_022414735.1. NCBI lineage: Eukaryota > Metazoa > Chordata > Actinopteri > Siluriformes > Ictaluridae > Noturus > Noturus placidus. Next base: position 14,457 of record JAFFST010049995.1, read on the forward strand.
CGCTCCAAAATCTAGTGGAATGCATTCCTGGAAGACTGGAGCTTATAACAGCAAAAAAAAAGAGGGGGTGGGTCAACAAGCACACATGGTTGTGAGGGGCAGGTGTCCACAAACCTTTGGCCATATGGTGTATTTATATATGTGGTTTACAGAGCTACAAGAATCTTATAATAATTGGATTGTGCAGATCTAGACAAAACGTAAGAAAAGAAAACTGAGGAAAAAGAAATGCTGCTTTCTGTATGCTGACACACTATCTCAGGATAATCCCGGGCAAAATACCACCTATTTAGACATCCTCCTCCCCATGAGATGCATATTCTAGCGGATGCTGTAGTGTTTGAACTCTTAGGAACATACTGCACTGCATGTTCCTCACATAGGCTGCACTTGATATTTGACTAATGCTTTTATGTAACACTCGATTCATTTGCAGGTCTTAAAGGACACAAAAATTGCCATTCTGACATGCCCGTTCGAGCCACCCAAGCCTAAAACCAAGCACAAGCTAGATGTGACCTCGGTGGAAGACTATAAAGCTCTGCAGAAATATGAGAAGGATAAATTCCAGGAAATGATTCAGCAGGTCAGTGTGTGATCTCTTGTATAGGAACTGATGATGGCATATATTTGATCTCTAAACAGTGTAATCAAGCACACACTTTTACATGCATTATGCATCTAAATGTGTTAATTGTAAGTTGTATATCAAGTAGATAGGCGCGCGGTGGCTTAGTGGTTAGCACGTTCGCCTCACACCTCCAGGGTCCGGGGTTCGAGTCCCGCCAGGGCCATGTGTGTGCGGAGTTTGCATGTTCTCCCCGTGTGTCGGGGGTTTCCTCCGGGTACTCCGGTTTCCTCCCCCAGTCCAAAGACATGCATGGTAGGCTGATTGGCGTGTCCGTAGTGTGTGAATGGGTGTGTGTGTGTACCCAGCCGTGTGACTGGCAGCAGCTGCACGCCGGTCCCAAGCCCGGATAAATGGGGAGGGGTGGGGAAAGCAATGGCAAACTACCCCACTACTTCTGCCGACATGCTTTGTGGTTCGCGTTGATGACATACGTGGGTGACTTTTCTGTAAGAAGTTTGTTTAACTTTAGTAGCGTTGTAACATGGGTAAATTGTTAACTTAGTTTAACCCAATGGCAAAGTCATCAGAATGGAGGACACTGTGTTGGGGGTAACGGTTTATTTTGCTTATTAACTTGGAGAAAAATCTGAGGTCATGATTACAGCTGCTATAACTTGATTAACAACAGGAACTAACTTGGTTTATAGACATTAAATGACATTAAATATAAATACAAACTGCTAAAAAATGATTTAATTAAAAAATATTTAAAAAATAGTTGGCAAATTGGCTGTAGAGTAAAAGGTGATCGCATCACATCACTGTCATTAATTTGCCTTTAACATAACAGAAACATGCGTTAATGCACAAGCACACAGGCCTCTATTTCTAGGTAGAATGGAGCACAATAGTGACTCTGTTGGGGCAGCAATACAGCTACAACTGCACCATGTAGCAAGTGTGCATAACTGTGATCAGACCAAACCGTTTTATTGCAGTTTAAAGAAAGGAAAAAAAACAGGCCGACTGATTTCATGTGCAATATGTAGGCTTCTTGCTTAGATGACAAGAATGGCATGTGAGAGAAGGATATTCTACTTTAGTATGAACAATAAGCGGTACATGAATTTATCTATTTGTCGATGTCACTGTGACCAGGTGAAGGAGAACGGTGCTAATCTTGCCATTTGCCAGTGGGGTTTTGATGATGAGGCAAATCACCTGCTGCTGCAGAACGAGCTGCCTGCTGTGCGCTGGGTCGGAGGGCCAGAGATTGAGGTAAGTCGATTTCTGACTGTATTTATTATATAATTATACAGATACTGATAAGTTGAGGTGTGTTTTTGTTTTTTTTAGTTGTTGGAAATCTTTTTGATCTTGTTTCTAATGACTAAATTCTCTGATTTAGTTGATTGCCATAGCTACCGGCGGCCGCATCGTGCCCCGATTCTCTGAGCTGACTCCAGAGAAATTGGGGTATGCTGGCCTGGTACGGGAAATCTGCTTTGGCACAACTAAAGACCACATGCTCGTGATCGAGGAGTGCAAGAACTCCAGAGCTGTTACCATCTTCATCCGAGGAGGAAACAAAATGGTAATTGTTAGGACTTTGTTACTGAAACACTTCCCAGTAGTCTAATAAAGAGTAACAAGTTGTGAAGTCATCAGAACACAACCCCCTTTTTTTTTTTTTCCTTTATTAAAATAAATTTAAAAAATCTCACCTATGTTTGTGGTATGATGTCCTCAGATTATCGAGGAGGCTAAGAGAGCACTCCACGATGCAGTGTGTGTTATTCGTAACCTGGTTAAAGATAACCGCATTGTTTATGGCGGCGGTGCATCTGAGATTTCCTGCGCGCTTGCTGTTAATGAAGCTGCTGATAAGGTACATTTTAATCTCGCTGTCTCAATTGTGTACTGTTATTACAGAAATATTCCTGTTCTCTTCCCCCAAGTCATGATATCACCATGCCTATAATGGGAATCTTTTAATTGAAAACTTTTTTCTGCCTCAATAGTGCCCCTCTCTGGAGCAATATGCCATGCGGGCATTTGCTGATGCTCTAGAAGTCATTCCCATGGCATTAGCAGAAAACAGCGGGTTGAACCCCATCCAGACAATGACTGAGGTCAGAGCTCGGCAAGTCAAAGAAAACAACCCTGCACTGGGAATCGACTGTCTGCGCCTGTCCACTAATGGTATGTAAAACTGCTTGACCAGAGGATCACTTCTCTGATTAGATAAAGATGGTTAGGGGAGGGGAAAAAAACCATAGTATTAATATATACGCTGACACTGCTACCAGATCACTATGCACAAAGCTCCTAAGTTCTACGGGATTTTAAGTTCCAGAATTATCAAAAAAAGTTAAAACTGAAATGCCATTCAGAAGTAAAACTCATCTCCTCATTAAACATTGTTCACTTAATAATTTTTGTTGGTTTTATTTCATTCCAAATATTCCATTCAAATGGTGACCTGCACTCCTAACTGGGTTAAGTAAAAGTGTTATGGTCTGGTGTCCACACATGTTAGGCATATTGTGTATAAGTGGTCTGAAACTTTCAATAAATGGGATCCCAAATATGATTCCCTTCGAACCAGCTGTGGAGGTTCTTTGACTGCATGTTTATTGTCTGTGCCTACATAATTAATCATTCCAACCTTTTTTTTGTAGGATCCATCACAGACCAGTTACTGATGCCCATTAATTAATTTTTTTTATTATTCTTTACAGACATGAAGCAGCAACATGTGATTGAGACCCTCATTGGAAAGAAACAGCAGATTTCACTAGCAACCCAAGTAGTGAAGATGATCCTGAAGATAGACGACATCAGAAACCCTGGTGAACCAGAAGACTGATCATGTTTTGAGCACTCTGACAGCAATGTCGTTTAGTGTTATTTATCATTTCATACAGCACTCGCATACTGTGTAGACCAGAAGCAACCATTAAAATGTTGTTCAAATTGAATGTTTCTTTGTCAGTTGTCCCTCCTCCATACAATGTGAACCTCCAATATTGTGATGGATATAAACATCAGTAGATGAGTTCTTCTGTCCATCCGGCCGAGATTCTCGTTACCGTAATATCGCTAGCAGTTTGTAGGATTTTATATTGAATTGTCACTGTAACCATCAGACAAACTAATATGGAATTGACTGACTGTCATGGTCAGAACACTGTCAGAGGTCTGGGGGGAAAAAAGGTTTTCTTCAAAAGCTTCCTTCCTGTCTGAAGGATATTTCTAGCATAGAGATTACTGACTAGATTTCTTAGAGGCCTCTCAATCAACACTATTGTATTTATTTGTTCTATATAATATATAAAAATAACTTAAAGAACATTGCATATGACATCTTCACCTGGTTCCACAATGATGCTTACTTTAACTCATTTTAAAAATTTTATTCAAAAGGTAGTGGTTAACAATAGGACTTAAAAGCAATTTCCTAATTTGTTTGCCAGATCTCAGAACCTGGTTCAGTATTAAATGATTGGAGAAGTGGAAAAACCTCTTTAAGGTAGATCTGCCAATACTCTGAATGGCCTAAAAGTCCAGGTCTTGTACAACCGACCTTTCGGTTAAACAGTAAGAAGCCTCAGTTTTATTTTTAGAAACACACTGCCACTGTGATAGCATGCAACATTATCCAGGAAAAGACCTAGGAAAATATGTATTAGTTCATTTAATGCTTAGTTTTAAAAACCTTAATTTTGCCATTACAAACATACTGATTATTACAATACATGCACACTTAAGATCTAGGTGTGGAAATGGTGACAGGTTTAGATTTTACTGTAAGCTATCAACTTTACTTATGCACAGTGAACGAGATAGTGGTAATAAAACTAAGATTTATTTAAAAATTAAGTCCATTATTAAATTAACCAGGATTAGTTAAATCAACAAAAGCACTGCTATTTCATTCCATTAACAAGATTTGAGCTTCTGATGGACAATTGTCCAACAGATTTCTGCCGTCTGGAATCAAATAGTATTGTGAAGTAAAATAATGAAAAATACCTTACAAAAGCACTCCTAGTATTAACTTGACAAAGCCCACAAAGAACACAGTGAAGTATGAGGATAGTCACAATGTCAGAAAATAATTCAGTCTTTGTACTAACTACAGGTGCTGGTCATATAATCAGAATATCATCAAAAAGTGAAACTAGTATAATGTATACATTCATTACACAGACTGATATTTCAAGTGTTCATTCCTTTTAATTTTGATGATTATAACTGACAACTAATGAAAACCTCAAAATCAGTATCTCAGAAAATTAGAATATTACTCAAGACCAATAAAAAAAAAAGGATTTTTAGAAATGTTGGCCAACTGAAAAGTATGAGCATGTACAGCACTCAATACTTAGTTGGGGCTCCTTTTGCCTGAATTACTGCAGCAATGTGGCATGGCATGGAGTCGATCAGTCTGTGGCACTGCTCAGGTGTTATTGGAGCCCAGGTTGCTCTGATAGTGGCCTTCAGCTCCTCTGCATTGTTGGGTCTGGCGTATCGCATCTTCCTCTTCACAATACCCCATAGATTTTCTATAGGGTTAAGGTCAGGGATACCATGGTCCTTAAACCAGGTCCTGGTAGCTTTGCCACTGTGTGCAGGTGCCAAATCCTGTTGGATAATGAAATCTGCATCTCCATAAAGTTGGTCAGCAGCATGAAGTACTCTAAAACTTCCTGGTGGATGGCTGAGTTGACCTTAGACCTCAGAAAACATAGTGGACCAACACCAGCAGATGACATGGCACCACAAACCATCACTCACTGTGGAAACTTTACACTGGTCTTCAAGGAACATGGATTCTGTGGAACCTGGAACGCCTCTCCTCTCTTCCTCCAGACTCTGGGACCTTGATTTCCAAAGGAAATGCAAAATTTACTTTCATCAGAGAGCATAAGTTTGGACAACTCAGCAGCAGTCAGAAGCGAGACACTTCTGACAATGTGTCTTGTTCAAGAGTGGCTTGACACAAGGAATGCGACAGCTGAAACCCATGTCTTGCATACGTCTGTGCGTGGTGGTTCTTGAAGCACTGACTCCAGCTGCAGTCCAGTCTTTGTGAATCTCCCCCACATTTTTGAATGAGTTTTGTTTCACAATCCTCTCCAGGGTGTGGTTATCCCTATTGCTTGTACACTTTTTTCTACCACATCATCTTCCCTTTACCTCTATTAATGTGCTTGGACACAGAGCTCTGTGAACAGCCAGCCTCTTTAGCAATGCCCTCCTTGTGCAAGGTGTCAAGTCAGCAGTCTTCCCCATGATTGTGTAGCCTACAGAACTAGACTGAGAGACCATTTAAAGCCTTTGCAGGTGTTTTGAGTTAATTAGCTGATTAGAGTGTGGCACCAGGTGTCTTCAATATTGAACCTTTTCAAAATATTCTAATTTTCTGAGATACTGATTTTGGGGTTTTCATTAGTTGTCAGTTATAATCAAAATTAAAAGGAATGAACACTTGAAATATATCAGTCTGTGTGTAATGACTATACATTATAATAGTTTCACTTTTTGAATAGAATTACTGCAATAAATCAACTTTTTGATGATTCTAATTATATGACCAGCACCTGTATGTTCCTTAATACAATCAAAGTGGATCATTACATATCTACTAAAACTATGCATTATAATATAACTAATCCCACTAAGCATATGGCCAAAAGTCTGTGGACAACTGGCAATCAATCATGCACCTAGATTTCGTTCCTCTATTGCTGATCCAATAACTGCCACTCTTCTGGAAGGCTTTCCAGTTAATCCCAAAAGGTGTTCAGGGCTCTGTACAGGCCTTCTTCCACTCCACCCATGACAAACCATTTCTTAATGGATCTCATGTGTGTTCCAGTGAAGGGAAATTGTAATCCTACAGCATACAAAGACATCCTATACAAGTGCACACTTCCAACTTTATGGCAACTGTTTGAGGTACGTCCAAATATTTTGCCATATGTATGTAAACTATAGCTCCATGTATGGGTAGAATGCATGCTCTGGATTCCCAATTCAAGTTGAAGCGTTGCACTCTCTTAAAGTAAAATATGATCTCCATACACATACAATTGTAGATCTTAAATAGTCAGTTAGTAAAGCCTTTCCATGAGCACTTCTGCCTCTCTCTCTGTGAGAGAAGTTACCCCTCTCCCCTCCCTCAAATCTTCCTGCTCAGCTCACCCCCTTTAAGATGAAAATAGTTTTATACACCATTTCAGGGCCATATTTGAAGTGGGTTTGTATAATTTCATAAATTTTACATTTCACATTGTGTATAAAAAAAATAATAAATGGACAAAAAGATGTCTGAAAGAAAGGTCTAATAATAAACTGATTTGAAAAACAATGTAATCATTTACTTGGTGAATCTTTCTATACGGGGATATTTATTTAACATTGAAGGAAGGAATCTCCTGTGACAGTTTGTAATAGTAAACTATCTACCACGGGAAAGTCTTTAAATCCAGAAAACAGTTTCTCAGAAACATGATAAACTGCATTTTTGTCAACTTCGAGAAAAGAAAAAAAAAGTCTGGAAAAGGAAGACTGTTTATAACTATTATAACACAAGTGATTTCAGCCAAAAAAAAAAAAAAATTTCACTGCTATGATATTCCACAGCATCTCATTATATATATATATATATATATATATATATATATATATATATATATATATATATATATATAGCAAACAATTAATAATCACAATGCATTGTTAATTAATATATTTTTTTAATGATAATCTTTGGCGAATTGCTGTGATGTAAAAGGAAAAAAAACCCTTTGGGACATGCCATTATTGGAGAATAAACCTCAGTAAAATAATCTCATTAATGTTCATTTTGCACTGCCTTAAAAAAAAGTGGGGCTGCTTTCGAAGAATGTTTTGGGTTGTTGTCCATCTGCACTGTGAAGCAATGTCCAGTGAGTTTAGAACCATTTGACGGAATCTGATAACATAGCCCTATACACTTTAGAACTCATCCTGCTGCTTTGGTCAGCAGCCACATCAAGGAATAGAAGGAAACCATTTCCACTGGCAGCCAGACATGCCCACACCAACACTACCACCACCAGGTTTCACATAAAGTAGTACAATTCAGATCATGAGCTCTTTTCCTCCTCTTCCCTTGTACTTGTCTTGTCCCCCAATTCTGGTGAAGTAGATCCTTGTTCCATCTGTGCATCAGATGGTTCCTCTTTTTCATCTTTCACATGTTTTTTGCCATTTTTAACGCTTCTTTTGTTCTTCCTCTCTTTGATGTTTACAGTAGACCAACTGTATTTACTCTGGTGAAGTCTTCTCTTGATCGTTGACTCGGACACAGACACGCCTACCTCCTGGAGGGTGGTCTTGATCTGGCCAACTGTTGTGAAGGGGTTTTTCTTCACCAGGGAAAGAATTCGTCTGTCTTCCCCCTCGGTTGTTTTCCGTGGTCTTCCAGACCTGTGGTTGTTCATGAGGTCACCAGTGTGTTCTATCCTTTTAAGAACAGCCCAAATAGTTGATTTGGCCACACCTAATGTTTTTGCTATCTCTCTGATGGATTTGTTTTCATTTTTCAGCTTAATGATTGTTTGCTTCACTGGCAGCGACAGCTCTTTAGACTTCATATTGAAAGTTAAAAGTTTCCAAAAATCTAATGACACAATTTAAGTCAACTTTTGACCTTTTATCTCCTTATTTCTAGGGGAAATAAACTTATTCTGGTATTTTAAGAAACCTTTATGTACAACTATTATTACAGAGCCAGAGAATTTCTTTTTAAGGAGAGTGTGATGATTTAATCATGTATTACACCACAGCAGCCTCACAAATGCAGAGTCAACTTTAGTCACCAATCAGTTCTTGGGTCATCAACATTTGGGGTAAGATTGTCCCTTTTGGAAGCATTTAAGTTTGCACCTGATGAATTTCACATGTACTTATTTAACCAGTTAATCATGTCCTCCCTGGCCTCCTGAATGTACGGTTTGTCCGTCAGATTGATGTCTTCTCGTTTACGATGCACAAATCCGTGACTTTGATTGGGGAAAACCTTCACCTTGAAGTCAACGGTGCACTTGTCCTTCAATTTTTCCTCAAGTGTTATCACCTTTATAAAAAAAAAAAAAATTTATATATATAAAAAAATTGCACACATTATAATTACCAGTTCAGAATTCCTGTTGACAGCATCTTGAAGTTGTATGTTACCTGGTCAAGTGGTATCACGGTGTCGTTTTCAGCAAAGATGAAAAGCGTCGGACTTCTGAGTTCATAACTATCCTCTCTCTCACGAATGATCCCTGCAAAGATCACATTACTTTGGTAAGTGTGTTAATACGCACCCAAGTAAGTTACCCAAGGTAAGGCAAGTCCTTACATACTGTACTCAAGCATGGTTTGCAATTGTCCACCCTACTGCCACATTACTTCTCTTTGCTTGAAATGTGGGGCGTTTCTATGGGTCTGGTTATGTTCTGGAATCACCCCTTTCATTTTGTGGCACAGACAGTAACCACTGAACGCATGTGTTCAGCATTTTAATTTTATTTCAGTGAATGAATATTCAATTTGTTCTATTATTAAACACCATTATATAATACTAGCAACATGTGCCATTGACGCCAATGTGGCAGGCAATCATTAAAGATGCAAATATACCCCACGTACATGTACATACAGTATGTGTGCGAGATTGTTCATAAGCTCGCTTGGGTATCTTCACCAGACACATGTACGCCGGGAGAATTAAAAGCACCATCCACTAGATGGCACATCAGAGCCAAAAATATCCCAGTCCACCTGGTTTCCAAATCAAACTGTAATGTTTAGTGAATTGGTGTACAGCAGTGTTAAATACACTGATGAGCTCCATCTCTCTTAATCTTTCGATCTGCGTCTCAGACCATAAACCATCACGGTAAATTCAAAAGTATTTACTAATGTAGAAAATTCAGAAGACCGGTGCTCAAAATAGACACAGAGGTTTAAGATTCAAACTATTACCGTTCGTTCCAGTGCAAAATAAAATAAAAAGCAAACAAACATTTCAGAACTTTGTATTGAGGAAATTGTGTACATCCTTTATCAAAATGTATAACTATTAGTACCACTTTTTTTCCAGACCAAGTACATGTACTTACATTTGGGTACTCGCCGATATTGAGTAAAATGACACTCTGGGGACTCCTGTTCAACCTAGACCGCATTTCTTGTGTGTGTTTGTTTCTTTGTTTATTAATAAAGACAATGCTCCTGCGCTTACTTCCTGCCCGTCTCTGTGTGTCGTTACACTATGTCACGTGGTGAAATTGGTATCGGTGCTGGGTATCGGGGTCGTTTTACTAGTATGAGTCCCGAGTACTGGTATCGGTGCATCCCTAAACATTATAAAAAATTTTTTAAAGACTTCGAGTGAGTTACCGTAGACAGACACTCCAGCCTTGACTTCAGGATATTGGAGAGCTATGTAGTGTGTGGCCACGCCACCCCAACAGAAACCCAGAACTCCGATCCTTTTAGCTCCACATTGTTCCTTGAGGTATTTCAAAACCACATCCACCTCCCTAGGTAAATAAAAATACTTAAGTTCATAATAAAAATTGAGCTCAATTTGGATTAGAAATACTTATTGAAAGGGAGAGAGGGTCTTTGAACAAAGCTGTTGAATCCTGTCTAAAAGACATCAGTCAAATGTGTACACTATATGGCCAAAGGTATCTAGACATTTGACAATCACGGACATATGTGGGTCTTATCCAAACTGTTCCAAGTTGGAAGCACAGAATTGTCTAGCATAAGATATGATACAGCGTATGCTGTTGCGCCATGATTTCCTGTACCAGGCTCTTAATCGTCATCATCAGTGCCTGACCTCGCTAATTTTCCAGGGATTGAATGGGAAAATCCCCACAGCCACAGCTGGAAAGCCTCCTGAGTGAAAGTTATTATAACAGCAAAGAGAGGACTAAATCTGGAATGGGATGTGCAACAAGCACATATGGATATGACTGGACAGTCCACATACCTTCAGCCATATAGCGTATAAATACAAGACATGCCAATGATTAAACATTATGATTAATGACTTACTTGTTGATATTGGTGGGTTTTTTGTCCTCAAGCCACCCCTGAAATGTTGACCAGTCACATGAAGGACTCCATGGCTCCTTTCCAAGAAAGAAGTCTGGGCAAACAGCACTGTAATCAGAAGGGAAGGGAGGAAGAAAAACAAACCGGTAAACTCACACAGTTCATTCTGTAGTTGCAGAAGATACAATTTGTTACCGAATTAAATAAAAAGGTTATTTGTGCACATTTTGATTCTTCTTTCAAAAGTGCCCATTTTACCACATACGTGGCAACAATTTGAATATTTGAAATGAAGAATAAATATATTACACATATCCATTTGAAGCGAGCATGTCAGCCATGTATCGTGTATTGGGGAGCTGCCATCCAAAAATGTCCTGAATTACAATGACCGCTTTGTCTGTTGGTGCTTTAGGTTTCACCACATAAGCTTCAACATGCTCAATCTGAACCTCTTCACCAAGACAGCCATATTCCATCCTGTCCTTAATGTCACAAGGGCATGGCATGGCTTCATTTGCCATCTAAAAATTGAAAGACCGTTTTATATGTTTGTTTTTTTTTTTAAATCAAAAAAATATTTTTTTTTATAAAAAGGTAATACCTGTTGTGCTGTAGCATTTACAAAAGTACATGCTACATATAAACATTTCATTGTAAATATAATAAATACATTTCATTGTTACACAGTGATTAGAGAATATGAAAAGCTGAGTGACTTGACTTCCACTCACGACTTCTACTTTACCTTCACAGTAATAACATGCACTATAAAACAAAGTTTGTGGACACCTGACAATCACAGCCAGCCTTTCTCAAAGATGGGAGCACAGAATTGTAAACAATGCCTTTGAATGTTGTAGCATTACGATTTACTTTCACTGGAACTAAGGGACCCAAACCTGTTCCAGCAGGACAATGCCCTGTGCACAAAGCGAGTGCAATAAAGACGGAACGCCAACTGCGTGACTGGCTTCCTCGTCCAACATCAGCGCATGCATGGACTTATACCCTTGTGGCTGAATGAGCACAAATCCCTACAGCCATGCTCGAAAAGTTAACACAAAGCCTTCCCAGAAAGAGCATGGAGGTTAATACAGCAATGGAGGGACTATATCTGGAATGGTATGTTTATCATGTACATATGGGTGCAATTGGTCAGGTGTTCAGATGAAGGAAATCTGAAAGTTTAGATGATTAAATTTTTTTAAATAAATATACGCAATTTTTTAAAATCCTATTAACAAAAATCAAGGCAGCAAAATACATGGTATCGCTAACGATCTCAGTTGTAGCATGTAGACTACGTTTAAAAAGACAAAGAATAGGATTTAACACTAAATGGAAATCTTACGTTACATTATCTTGGTTAAGCGACATTAATAACACACCTGGTGTAAACCCTGTTAGTCATTATTGCATATTCGATAACTGTTTCAGCAGAGTGAGGTTTTTGTGCATATGAACAATGAAAGTTGGGACAAACGAAGCATCTCATTAGCCAGGACATTAAATCTCTGGCTCTCAGCCTCTCACTGAACAAAGCAGATGCAGGGAGAGGTGAGAGTACAGCAGGAAAGAAAGACAGTACTGGTGACATTTGGAAAGTTTCTAAGGTTTTTACAAAAAGTCGCTAAATTTGTCGGTTTCTTTTTGCCACAACAGTCACTAAAGGGGTTTGAAAAGTTGGCAGCACTGATCTGCACAGACAGCTAGATAAATAGCAGGTTAAACGCCACCTCTTCCCAGTAAAAAGAAAATGCAGAGTGAGAGGGAACGTGGGGTTTTTCCATTTATACACATTCTATTTGAAAAGCAATAAAAATACAAGAATACCAAAATGGATACCGTCGTGTTTTTTTATTTTCTTGAAAACAATTTGCGCCCCTCTTACTATTCCAATTTACCCCCCCCCCCCCATTTTCCCCCCCTTGGCTGCCATAAAACCAGCTAGAACAAATCATAACGGTATGGTTGTAGGCACTGGATTACAGATCAGAAAACTTGGATGCTACATTTTGCCAAAATTGAGGGCAGTAAAAAAATCGTGAAGGTACATGGTACCTTTGACACACTTGGAATAAGGGATCGCTCATGAAATTCATGTGGTGGAGTTTAACAAACCACGTCTCCAAAGCTTGCTCAATGGAAGTGTAATATATGCTGCATCCACCAAAATGTAATAAAATCTGGACACTATACCCTTAAATTGTTTCTGCTAAGTAAAAAAAAGAAAAAGGAAGATGATCTTTCTACTTGGGTGAGCGAGCACAGGGCGTTGCCATGGAACCTGCACTTTCAGTTCTGACCAAAGCTGCAAGTAAAAGAACATGGAGAAACCTGGCAAGCCAAATGTATTCTTGATTTCACTGAACAAACATTACCTTATAACCATTTCATTTTTATTGCACCACACCAGGCAACATGGTCTGAGAAATTTTAAGTATAATATCTGCTGCTAGATTGAGTCATTTGAGAGATCTTGCATTGGATTAAAGCAAAATCATATAGTATTACTCCTTATTAATCAAATAAAGGCATTCCTTAATATTCTGGGGTCTTTCATGATTAAACGTAATTAATTCACCAAGTTCTGTTATGTATGAGATTTAAAGTCACTTTTTTTCCCCTGTGTTCCAACAGATCAAACTGGGTTTTATGTTGCCTGTATGCCAGGTGAACTTTGCTACTCTGCTGTTTAATAAGTAAGCGTACAAGTTGACGGGAAACTACTGAATGTATTTCTGAGGACGTGCACAAGCTCCAACGCCAAACAAGGATAGGTGCGGATGGCCATCTTGTGAACACGTACACGTGGTTAATAGAAAGTATAATCCATAATTATAACCTGTACTACATCCGGACTCGATAATGTTACAGATTACAATACTAATGCAGCAAACTACTTATCCAGCTGACCCTAAAAGCTAGATAAACGACCTGATAACAATGCTAATGTCGAACCCAAAACCTGCTACTTCTGTTCTTTGCGAACACACGTCACTTTCATGACCACATTTACGCAAAACTACAATTATGCACATGCATTAGATGCATGCTCTTTAGTTACAACTGTCTGACTGATCTGTTTGGATTTATCCATGTGTGTCCCCCTTTTAGAAACACCCACAGAGCAAGTATATCCATCTACATCCTGCAGGATTATAAACCACACCCCTTACAAGACACACCCACTATTTTAAGTTACACACAACAAATACAGTTAGGGTAAGTGTTAAGCAGCAGTCACAAGACTTTCAGCATGCAAACCTTCCAGTAACTTTCATTAATACGAATGTGAATGCTGGATACCAGACACGAAGAATTTCAAAATTTCACTGTGTTCCAAATTTCAAGTCATGGTGTGACCTCTTCTGAAAATCCAAGATGGAAGAAGCACCAATTATAGTGGTGTCGTTGCATCTTGTTTTATACAACACAGCTGAAAATAATATAAAATCAACATCAAAAGACAAATTGCCTGGATTGTGTGCAGGTACATTTTAACATCGGAGTGTGATGTCAGATCTGGTCTCCGCCCACATTCACAGCGGTCTCCAAAGAAATTTTGCATGCTGAAAGTCTAGTGTAACCGTCACCAGGGATGGGAAATATGGACTCAAAACTATATCAGAATACTTTCTGCAACCAACGAATATTTTGTACTCCACATGTCTTAATTCAATTTGTGTTTACTTCGAGTATGACCTTAACCAGATTAAGGTCATTAAAAATAGCTGTTTACATGGAAGTTTCTTAATCACATCATTGTCTTAATTGGGTTAATAGAGGACTATTGTTGTCCATGTAAACGCACTGATTGTCGCGTTTTCATGCTACACAATCTTCAGTTTATAAAATTATCAGCTTCACTGCAGTGGGTAATATAAAATGCTCTCCTGCCTTAGAGGACTTGAAGGTCGTACACTTTCTTCCTCAGTCACGTGACGATTACGCCTCCGTCTCACGTTGGGAATAAAAATGTAACATTTACATAAACAGAAAACGGAAGAAAGTCATTGTCAGTGGCTCTGGGTATCTGCTAAAGCTAAACACCCCCCTCAACCAGTTAAACACCCCAATCTCCAACCAGTTAAACAACCCCCAACCAGTTAAACACCCCCCACAACCTCCAGCCAGTTAAACACCCACCTCAACCAGTTAAACACCCCCACAACCTCCAGCCAGTTAAACACCCCCCACAACCTCCAGCCAGTTAAACACCCCCACAACCTCAACCCGTTAAACACCCCCTCGCCAGTTAAACACCCCCTCAACCTACAGCCAGTTAAACACCCACCTCAACCTCCAGCCAGTTAAACACCCACTCAACCAGTTAAACACCCCCCACAACCTCCAGCCAGTTAAACACCCCCACAACCTCCAACCAGTTATACACCCCCTCAACCTCCAACCAGTTAAACACCCCCTCAACCTCCAACCCGTTAAACACCCCCCTCAATCCCCAGCCAGTTAAACACCCCCCTCAATCCCCAGCAAGTTAAACACCCCCTCAACCTCCAGCCATTTAAACACCGCCCAACCAGTTAAACACCCTCCAGCCAGTTAAACAATCCCCACAACCTCCAACCAGTTAAACACCCCCCACAACCTCCAACCAGTTAAACACCCCCACAACCTCCAGCCAGTTAAACATCCACTCAACCCGTTAAACACCCCCCACAACCTCCAGCCAGTTAAACACCCCCCACAACCTCCAGCCAGTTAAACACCCATCTCAACCTCCAGCCAGTTAAACACCCACTCAACCAGTTAAACACCCCCCACAACCTCCAGCCAGTTAAACACCGCCCAACCAGTTAAACACCCCCCAGCCAGTTAAACAATCCCCACAACCTCCAACCAGTTAAACACCCCCCACAACCTCCAGCCAGTTAAACACCCCCACAACCTCAACCCGTTAAACACCCCCTCGCCAGTTAAACACCCCCTCAA
>JAFFST010049995.1:99192-126473 GCA_022414735.1 Noturus placidus
GTTTTTTATTTGTTGAAAAAGTTTGAAATATCCAATAAATTTCGTTCCACTTCATGATTGTGTCCCACCTGTTGTTGATTCTTCACAAAAAAATTAAGTTTTATATCTTTATGTTTGAGGCCTGAAATGTGGCAAAAGGTCGAACAGTTCAAGGGGGCCGAATACTTTCGCAAGGCACTGTAGCATGGTGTAACTTGTATATGGAACTGCAACTTAATAAAATATAATGATTTCAGTAAATAAATCTATCGGTACTACAGTACTGTGCAAACGTTTTTTTTTTTTGTTACATTCCCCACCCCCTTTCCTGGTAAATTAGTATAAAAAGTCCTGAATTTGTGACTAGCTTTTATATTTGATGACACAATAACACTCGCCTGTTTCATGTTCAATACAAACTCGGATTTTCCACTTATATATTTAGCTTCTTCGTTTCTTAAAAACAGACAAAACTACTGTAGAGAAACTTGTCTGCAAACTCAATTTAAAAGATTTAATCCTAAAATCACATTTTGTAAAATATTGTTTGTCTCTAACTCAATATGATCAATGTTTTGTAACCTAGGAATTTTTAGGAATGGAAAAAGAATTATTGTGTAGAATGCCTCAGTTGATTTATTAAGGAATATGATACCGAAAGCTGTTGTAAATAACAAGGATAATTTAAAATGTACACATTTGAAGATAAATTGCAGCCAATGAATATACTGTCGCTTCTTATATTAAGAGACCATTTAAGTAACTTAATCATACAGTGATGAGTATCAAATGAACAAACAATAACAAATCTACAGAGATTGTTGTATGCTGTATGGAGAGATCAAAGGTTAGTTTTAGAAGCATTTTGATAAACAACATCGGTATAGTCAAAAAATGGTAATATACAATATTTCATGAGGCAAGTTTTGTTTGAACATTAAATGAACATTAAAACTTAAATTTTGTGAAATATGTAATCATTACAAGATTTAAAAGTAGTTCAGAATCAAGCCATAACCCCAAATATTTAGTTTGCTCAATGTAGCTAAGTAACATCATAGCACATTATTATTTGATTATTGATATTTTTAAAGAATGTTTTGTAGCAAAAACCATAATGAGATTTTGTTTTATTGAGTAGTAATTTATTAGATTAAAAGCCAATTTGGTAAAGTATTAAAATCCAGTATTAAAGCATTAAAATCTAGTAAATAAGGTTTGGAAGTATAAAGTCCAGTATCATCTGCAGTATGATAGTCTATGATAGTCTATAATTGGACAGAAGAAATAGAACAAATATTTAACATAAAAGAGATGTCCTGAATAAAGAATATTGATGAGTAAAACTAGATTAATAGTAAATACATTGTTTATGTAATAGATTCATGAATTTATTATTAGATGAGCGCAACCAATTGTTTCCTGCAAGTTCATACCATGCATGGCCTTGGTGTTGATAGTGTTCTCACTTGTGAAAGGAACTTTGTACTTCAGATAATCATGTGCATTTTCTATCACATCTCATTCATCCTGCTCTAAGGGTCACTGAGGACATTTTCAGGATATGAGGACATGGACATGGCTGTTCAGGTCAATTTAGATAAAAATGAGACAACTGCTAAACATTACAGCAAATTATAGACTATTATAGGTGTGCATTACTATTTATCCATACAATATCATTAAAGTTACGTCTTACCTGTTGTTGTGCTTAGTGATCGGTTCAGTGTAGACCGGCTCTTATACAAAATCGATGGTGTGTAAACTCCATTGTAAAGTACAGAAGAAAGTCGCACCAGGAGGCGTGCCATGTTTCCAGGCAGACACTTTTACACCAGACCCAAGCTGAATTAATGCTCAGTGAATGAAGTCAGCGGAACTGAATTGAGTTTTTCACTGTTACATGACCTACATTCCCTCCCTCATCCAACAACCAATGGTCAAAACCTTGCTTATTACTGATAATGCTTGTAGGTCAGAGTTGATGAAAACTAACAGCGGTTTGCAGCTGTGCTGTGATGAAACTGACTCGGCCTGAAATAGCTGCTTACATTAATAATTAACACCATTTAGTTGTTGTCACTTTTTAAAATCTTTTATCTCGTTTAGTTTCATTGATGCCTGATTTTAAAACTAGGTAACCTATACAACCTAAAATTTCCCATGCGTTGAAACTGATCCATTGACAGTGTCACACATTATGTAAATAATAATAAAGATTGAGTCCAATACACAATGCGTGTTAAAAGTTAGATGACAGTTTTTCTTTTGGTTATATTTTTCTCTGTGAGATTTTTTTTCCCCCCCCCCCCCCCCCCCAAAAAAAAAAATTACTGCACACATAAATACTTTCTCTTTTAAATTATTTGGCATGCCGGCTGTCAGGTTAACGTTAACCTGTAAATATTCCACTACCAACTGTGCTACCAAGCATCACTAGTTAGCTATTTATCATTTAGTTATTAGTTAGTAAACGTGATCATTATAGCTATGTACTTTTAGCTTAAGCAACACAGCGAGACTTAGCCAAATACTCTAAACCATTACTGTCAAACCGCATGCTCTTGTGACGTGAAAACTATACCACTAGATCACGATATGCTAGACAGATTGGAAAATATTCTAAAAGGCAAAGGCATGGCTCAAGATAAAACGCATCACATGGCCTGCCTGGTGACCCAGTTGATGTACTCAGGGATGAATCAAACTAAAACATTTAAGAGATAGATATATACCCAGCTAAGCTCTAGGATATCCTTCAGGAAACGTACATTATATGGGCAAAATTTTGTAGACACCTGACCATAACACAGATATGTGCTTTTTGAATATCCCATTCCAGGATTGCTCCACTCTTCCGGGAAGGTTTTCCTTTAGATTTTGGAACATGGCTGTGTTGATTTATCCATTCAGCCACCAGAGCATTAGTGAGGTCAGGTACTGATGCTGAGTGAAGAGGCCTGAGGTACAATTGGTGTTCTAGTTCATCCCAAAGATGTTCAGTGGGGCTCTGTGCAAGCCACTCCAGTACTTCCACTCCAACCTTAGCAAAGCATGTCTTCACAGAGCTCACTTTGTGCACAGGGGCATTGTCATGCTGAAACAGGTTTGGGTCTCTTAGTTCCAGTGAAGGGAAATCTTAATGCTAAAGCATACAAAGACATCCTATACAATTGTGTGTTTAATAAGTACTATTTGCTAATTATTTTAATATTAATAAAAAGAATATCTTTATGACAACCGTATGGGGAAGATCCACATATTTGTGTGATGGTCAGGTGATCACATATTTTTAGTCATATAGTGTAGCAGAACATCTTTGAGGCACACCTGCTGTCTTACATTAACTGATTTGAAGCCCACATTACATGGATGACTAAATGTAGCAGGCCAAAAAATATGGCATTGCGACATTGAGATTTAAACTGTGCAGAAATTTCATACTATTGGAAACCACCAAGAAGCGGGTTGTCCACTAATCATAGGGTTGGAAGTGTCCTTGGGGAAGCCACAAAACCACAAGTTGCTCCCAATGGCAAGTTAGCGCCTTGCATGGCAGCTCTGCTACCATTGGTGTGAGTGTGTGTGTGAATGGGTGAATGAGAAACAGTGTAAAACGCTTTGGTTAAAAGCGCCATATAAGTACAGACCATTCATTCATTCAAGACATGAAAGTGTCTTCCTCCAAATGTTGTTTATCGGCCAAATGTAAAAGGCATCTCAATTTCTTTCCTTTCAGTTTTGCACTGGACCTTTGACAAGTAAATGAAACGTATAGCTTCCAGTTTATCATCATACAATATGTAGTCAAAAGACATTATCCTTTTTACTGGTTAATGACAATAGTTTTGTAATTGGAAAACTACAGAAACTAATTTTGGACACCAGACATGTTTTGGCTGATCATCTAATATTATAGTATAGATTTGCTTATGAGTATTTGGTCTTTAAATATTCAAAGATATTTAATTCAGTTATGTCAGCATCATAGTGAAATATAAGTGGGTTATTACAACAAGGCACAATTCAGTAGGCAATTTAATTGTAGATTGAAAAGGATTAGCTTAAAGGTCATGAAAACAGTAAAATTAGATTTTCTGGTACTGTTCAGCAGAAGGTGTGCCACACTTCATAAGAGTTCCAGGTTTGTGCATGAGATCTATGATATAAGTCTGAAGTTTGGGGTAAAATCCTGTAGCTCTCGTGGTTGTGGACGGGAGCAGAATTTCATTCCAGGCCCGACTGTAGTGTCCTCTCACCAGACTGCAGCTCAGTCCAATCCTGTCTGCCAAAACCTGAAGAGCACAATGTGTTAATGAACTAGAAGTAGAGTGCTGCATGCAAATCCAGCAGCAATAAAGGAATCATAAGACTTTTATGACCATCTTTTTTCTGCCAATGTAAATTTACAGTGTGTCGTTTGCCAGTGTGCTCTGTTACACATCTGGATGTTAAGTTAAGTAAGCTGTCTCCGTACTGTGTTGACTCATACACCTCAACATTTACTTAAATTATAGGCAAGGATGTATAATTTTTTCACTTTTCCCTTGGTTATAAATTAAACTTCGTAATTGCCATCATTAGTAATATTTCATCGTCACTGCCAGCCTCATTAGAAAGCATGAACTCTATTTCCTAATATCCTCAGCACCATAGAAGAACCTCAAGGCCAGTCACATGACCCATATCTCAATAAACAGATAACCACTGATAACTAATTAAGCACAGCTCTTCAAAATCACCCCAGGCTCGGACATTCAAACATTCGTCGTGAACTCTCACGTCTGCTTTCAGCCAGCAATTGTTCCAAGCCTTAGTATCTGTTACTGATCTGGCTTTTTGAGGTTGCGTTGTCCCTTTTGGGTTGTTTGCCTTTTTAAAAATCTACCCATCCATCCATTTTCCCTGATGCCTGGAGCCTATCCCAGGGAACTCGGGGCACAAGGCATGGGGCACCCTGGAGGAGGTGGCAACCCATCGCAGACACATTCGCACACTATGGATGCTACGGACAATTTGGAAATGCCATTCAGCCTACAGCGCATGTTTTTGAACCGAGGGAGGAAACCTGGAGGAAACCCCTGGAGCACAAGGAGAGCATGAAAGATCTGTGCACACAGGGTCGGAGGCGGGACTTGAAACCCCAACCCTGGAGGTGCGAGGCAAACGTGCTAACCCATAAACTACCATGCACCAGCCTTTATTAAAAATAAAACCTACATTTGCATTCAAACCGCTTGTGTGATATCTTGACATTCATAACCCACTATGATAGAGTCACATATTGTATCATTAAGGAAAGCTGATGAGTCCCTGACCGTATCAGCTCCTACAGCAGTCAGGTGCTAATTACGTTTCATATTTTGTTAAATTATGACTTTAATACATCATTTAATTCACTTTATTTAGTTTATCTCTGGCAAAATCAACTACCATCTTTACGGAGCACCATCAACTAAAATTCAAGGCAGTAGTGAAATTCTTACATGGTTAGTGCTGTTAATAAGGTGAGAGGAGGAATAACCAAGTATTATGAAAAAAATATATAAACTGCAACAAAGTTTTTGTCTGGGAATCTTATACAGTTATAGTTTTACTGTAATAAAATCTAAAGACATGGCTAAGAGACACAAGTAATGAACAGAACAGGATTGTTAAGGTATAGAGGACTGGATAAATACCTTGAAGAGTAGGGCTCTGTGGTAATAGGTTCCCTTTTTGATCTTGCCGATGGGAATGATGTTTGACTGCATCTCAACCTTCAGCTCACTGAGATGAACCTCCCAAAGAAAGTCATGTTGTTTCTTAATATCTACCGGCCCCCCCATTGCATCACACACCAACCTAAGAGGAATATTTACAACACATCGCAAATTCAGTTTTACCAAACTGCTTATGAATATTAAATTCCAAACACATGAAGACTTTTCTATTCCTCAGTTAGGAATTTTAACACTCACTTAGCCAGGGCAGTGTACATTTCCACGTCTTCATGTAAGGGCAGGACTGATTGGAATGTCTCTTTGATCAGATTGTTGAGCTGAGTATCATATGGCAGTGTCCATGGCTTCTCTACTGCTGCTTCCTGCTGGGGTTTACACTCATCCTTCTGCAACCCTTTCCCTTTTGCTTTACTAAAAAAAAGTTAGAAAGACAAGAAAGAATGTGAGTAGTATATTTGCATTAGATAAACTCAGTGAAATCAAGGGGCGGTTGTGGCTCAGTCGGTAGAGCGGGTTGTCCACTAATCGTAGGGTTGGTGGTTCGAATCCCGGCCCGGGTGATCCCATGCCGAAGTGTCCTTGGGCAAGACACTGAACCCTAAGTTGCCCCCGAGGGCAAGCTGGCACCTTGCATGCAGCTCTGCTACCATCGGTGTGTGAGTGTGCTCTCATTTGTAAGTCGCTTTGGATAAAAGCATCTGCTAAATGAATAAATGTAAATGAAATGGAGTGCTATTGTGGGGGAAATAAGTATTAGACGCGTCAACATTTTTTCAGTGAATATATTTTCAATGTGGCAATTCACATGAAGTTTTCACCAGACATCAGAATTAACTGTAAAGAATTCACAGCATTAAAGTACATGAATAAAGTTATGTGTAATAAAGTGCAATGACACAGAAAAAAGTATTGAACACGATAATTGAAATTTATTTAACATGTAGTGGAGAAGCCTTTGTTTGTAATGACAGCTTCAAGACACTTCCTGTATGAATAAATTAATCGGCCGCAGTATTCAGGTGTGATTTTGGTCCATTCTTCTAAACATATTGTCTTAAAATCTTGTTCAAATGGATTCAAGTCAGGTGATTGACTGGGCCATTCTAACACCTTGATTTTTTTTTCTCTGAAACCAATTGAGAGTTTCCTTTGCTGTATGCTTTGGATCGTTGTCCTGCTGGAAGCTCCACCCACGTCTCATCTTCATCATCCTGGTGGATGTCAGCAGATTATTCTCAATAATCTCCTGGTAAAGGGCTCCATTCATTGTTCTTTCAGTTCTATGAAGTCTGCCAGTACCTTGCGATGAAAAACATCCCACCATAATGCTTCCACTTCCAAACTTCACTGTTATTATAGTGTTTTTAGGTTGATGTGCAGTGCCATTTCTTCTCCAAACATGGTGTGTAGTATAACAGCCAAAAAGTTCAATTTTGCTCTCGTCTGACCAGACTACACTCTCCCAGTATTTCATAGGCTTGTCCAAATGAGTTGTAGCAAACTTTAAACGAGCTTCGACATGCCTTTTCTTTAATAATTGAGTCTTGCCAGGTGAGTATGAGTAGTGTAGTGCATTGCTTATTGTTTTCTCTGTGACGATGGTACCTGGTGCCTCCAAGTGTTTCTGGAGCTCTTTCCGAGTGCTCCTTGGCCCCTGGGGTTACTCTTCTGACTATTCTTCTGACGTCTTGGTCAGAACTCTTGCGAGGAGCTCCTGTGCATGGCCGGTTGATGACGGAGTGATGTTGCTTCCACTTGCATAAAATATCCCCAATGGTGCTTACTGGAGGATTCAGAAGTTTTGAAATACATCTGTATCCATTTACATCGATATGTTTCTCAACAATAAGGTTGTGAAGGTCTTGGGAGAGCTCTTTGCTTTTACTCATCATGAGATGTTTCTTTTGTGACACCTTGGTAATGAAAAGCCTTTTTATAGACCATCAATTTACTAACCCAGCTGAAATTAATTTGCACAGATAGGAGATTTAAGTATTTATGGATTTCAGCTGCTTCCTTGCCTTACCTTGCCTTGGAGAACTAATTTTTCTTAGCGTGTTCAATACTTTCCTGTGTCATTCCACTTTATTACACATAACTTTATTTAAGGACTTTAATGTTGTGAATTCTTTATATTTCCAGATTTCTTGAGTTAATACTGATGTCTGGTGGAAATGTCATGTGAATAGTCTCATTGGAAATATATTTAGCGTCCTTATATCCCCCACTGTATAATATCACTGAGATGGTCCAGAATGAGAACGACAGATTTATTTATTTATTTTTGCGTTGCAGCCACTGTGGAGCCATTATATTATATTACTGTGGCCGACACATTCAGTGAGAATACAGTTACACTGATGGCATGAATCAGGATCAAGAAGGTCAGGCCAGATATTTTGGGGTTTTAAATACAGCTATTCCTGTGTACAGTGCTCAATGATTTGAGCTACCACTTTGTCCTTGGTAGTGCAAAATATCAGCATTTCATTTGAGGGTTTTTTTTAGTACAATATCTAAGTACTAGTTAGTCAGACACAGTGGATATAAAAGAACTACACATCCCTATTAAAATAGGTGTTTGTGATGAAAAAAAAAATTAAACCAAGATATATCATGTAAACGTTTTCCACCCTCAATGCATAATTATAATGTATAAAAATTATGTGGAAAATCAATTTTTTGGGAGAAATAGGAAAAATAAAAAATGTAACATTAACCTGGTTGTGTAAGTGTGCACAACCTTTTATAATTGGTTTAGAATGAACCGATCACATTTTATCTCATGGTCAAAAGTAATTATCATAGAGCTGTCATCAATGAAATGACTCTGATTAACCCCAAATAAAGATCAGCTTTTCTGTAGGATATTCTTCACATCTTCTTGGCTTCATTCGACTGTTGGTACATGGTGCACGGTGGTGGCAGCGTCACGCTTTAAGGCTGCTTTTCTTCATCTAGGACAAGGGGATTTTATAAAAGTAGAGGGAATCACAGAGAGCTACAAATACCAGTTGATTTTAGTGCAAAACCTTTAGGTGTCTGCTAGTAAGCAGAATTTCACCTTTCAGCAGGACAATGATCCAAAGCATACATCCAAATCAACAAAGGAATGGCTTAACCAAAAGCAGATCAAGGTTTTTGAATGACCTAGACAGAGCCAAGACCTGAATCCAATGAAAAATCTGTGGGGTGACCTGAAGTGGGCTGTGTACAGGAGATGCCTTTACAGATCTAAAATGTTTTTTGCAAGAAAGATTAGGAAAATATTGATAAGTCAAGATGTGCCATGCTGAAAGATTCTTACCCAAAAAGAACTGAGTGATGTAATAAAATCAACAGGTGCTTCAACACAGTATTACTTTACGACTGTGCACACTGCTGAAACTATTTCTATTGAAAGTTTTTTTTCCCCTAGTTTTGGCTGAAACATTTCTGTCATGTTTTTCACTTTTGTTTTGTGATTTCACTTTGAGGGTGCAAAATTTTATGACATGACTCTTTTTTTCCCCTACAAAATCACAAAAACCTGTCAATTTAACACGGTTTGTAGACTTTTTTTTAATATCCATCGTACAAAGAACATAGTGCAAGAATGTAGTGCACAGTGTGAGATTTGAGAAAGAACGTTCTTGACTTTCTCACTTTTCACACCGTTACTGCACTCTGCCCTATTGACAACTTGATTACACACACCAAAAACGCTGACTGACGTGTATGGAAGTGTGTATGGAAGATTTTGTCTTTCAACTAACACAGTATCAAAGTGACTTGAGGAATGATTGTGCAAATGAATACAGCTGAGGATGAACAAAACCTGAAGTATGCAAACCTGCAAGCTTATATGAAGAGACAAACACACATGTAGTTACACACCTAGATGTTTTGATGCTCCCTTTGCTGCTCATTACAGGCAAGGATTGAGTTTCTGTAGGACTGTCCTGCTGCCCCTTCTTTGCTGAATCAGTAATCAACCTGAGATCACGAAAACAGAGCCCAAACCGTTTACTTTTCATTCTTGTTTAAACAACTCTCTTATTGATACTGTAATAATTGTATTTATGCAGTGTTTATTTGTGTTATTATTAAAAAGAGCACAAAGCCGCCATGGCACCTTGACTGGAGTGTAAACCCTATGCCAGAGAAATGGCTAATTCATATTTTAGTGCCAGCCGCAAAGGCAATGAGAGTGAACTCCGTTGGTCAGACTTCAATTACATAACACAAGATATTTGATAGGAGGTTTGATACAAATAGTATGATACTCCAGGCGGGTAATTTTGTGGAGGTTCAAAAGCTCACTGTAAAAGCTGGTTTCCAATATTAAAAATAGGCATAAAAATATGCACAAAAATGCAGTACAGATTATGATGGTTTAACTAAAGCAGGGGTTCCCAAACTTTTCCAGGGCAAGGCCCCCCAAATGGAATTAACATTTGACCGAGACCCCCCTTTTGCAAGATGTCTTTAAAAATTAAAAAATTCTGAATATATCCCCCTTTTTATTAATAATTACATCTTATATATTTACATTACATTACATTAGGAATTTATTGTGTGTGTGTGTGTGTGTGTGTGTGTGTGTGTGTGTGTGTGGTTGTCTGAGAGTGAGAATTTATTTTTCACACCAAATTGTTGAGGCCCCCTGGCGCCCCCTGACGGCCCCCACTTTGAAAACCACTGAACTAAAGTACTTTATGGTGTCTGTGATCATGAAACACAACCAGGGGTATGTGGTATAAACGTACAAACGGGGTTTTCAACGATAAAAATACAATATCAGGTTTCATTTTTAGCATCCGCGTTACATTATTTGCTCTACCAAGTGTTTTAAAGCTGATTATTTTGGATTTTTGTGGAACCAAGTGCAGCAGCACCATTAACTTTCATAAGTAAACTACAAAGAATATTATAAAGAAACAATGCTGGGGATGATGCTGGGCCCTGACTGTATAAACAGTGCTGGGGATGATGCTGGGCCCTGACTGTAGAAACAATGCTGGGGATGATGCTGGGCCCTGACTGTAGAAACAATGCTGGGGATGATGCTGGGCCCTGACTGTAGAAACAATGCTGGGGATGATGCTGCTCCCTGACTGTAGAAAAAATGCTGGGAATGATGCTGGGCCCTGACTGTAGAAACGATGCTGGGGATGATGCTGGGCCCTGACTGTAGAAACAATGCTGGGGATGATGCTGGTCCCTGACTGTAGAAACAATGCTGGGGATGATGCTGGGCCCTGACTGTAGAAACAATGCTGGGGATGATGCTGGGCCCTGACTATAGGTTCAGGCAGTTTTGATATTAATTTTGGTTGATAGTTCACTGACATATCTGTACAGATACTTACTTATTTGATGTTAATTAAAAATAGTGACGTTTTGAACTGAACTCACAAGCCATTGTTTTTTAAAGGGATAGAAACTGCCTTTGTCAGATATGAAGATCTAGTAAACTAAAATGTCATCTGCGACTTTATTGTCAGTCACTGGAACTCTAATATCATGGCAGCGTTATAATACTATTACTATGCTGAATGCTTTCAGACATCTTGCATTTTTACACTACTATATGTACTATACATACATTTAGCAAGTCAAGTAACCTGTATAATTCATATAGAAAACAGTAAAATATGTTGCAAAGGCAAGCTTTGGCCTTGACATACTCAGCTGGGGAGTTTCCATTAACTGCAATGACAGCTCGGTGCTCGTTGATAACCTGCTTTGCTATATCTTCAAGAGCAGGAACCGTGTGACCATCTCTGGTCTGTGAGGAGAATAGAACAGACAGGCACGATACTAATTAGAGTTAAAGGAGCACTTCGGCAAAGCTAACAGCTCAGATCTTTTCTGTAAATATCTTCAGCAATGTCACTTAGATGAAGATGTTGTTCAGGACACAGTATTTAAAGGGGTCTTGACATGAGAAATCAAATTTTCCTTGATCTTTTGACATATAAGTGTTCATTGTTCCCTTAAAATAAAACTAAAAAGTTTCATAGCAAATGGCCTCCTTAATACAAAAAGAGTATTTATTTAACCAAGCTCCATAAACGGCTCGTTTGGATGTGGTAGGATTTGTGATGTCACAGGGGCAAATACATGTAAATATGACTGCCCCTACAGCAAGACATCGACACTTACTTTTACGGCACTGCAAGGTTGGCCCTGCCCACTGGTGCTAAGTCGCTGAAAACAGTTCTCCATGAATTATGGCAGGGGGAATGGATAATTATTTCATAGGCAATGATGTTAGATAATCAAAGCAGTGCATGATTACATTGAAGTCTTAAAGGTAAAGGACACAAAAGCCGATCGTTTTGGTCCGAGGGTCAGAGACAGTGGAAAAAGGTCATAAATGACTAAACTGTGCATGTCTTTTGTGCAAACAACGTTACTAATATTATAATTAATATTATTAGATTTTTTTAAAAATATAAGATTTAAAAAATTCATTTTTTTATCAATTTTTTATTTTAATTTAATTTTATTATTTAAAACGCTCATATCATAGAGCCATTCTAGACAACCAGAAATTTTTTATTACAGCTATTTAGTACACACAAAATAACAAGAGGTGAGGTTGACAGCATTCACAACACAAACACACAGGCTTTAGCTGATAAAATAAGCAAGAGGGTTTGAAGGCACAATTGCACAGCTATAATGGATAGCTGGAAGTAATGCAGAAAATAATATAGATTTCTTTTGCACTTAATTCACTTCGATGACACAATTTAATGTTGTTGTACCCTATGATAGACTGGTACTCCATCCAGTGTGTATTCCCACCTCATGCCCAGTGGTCCAGGTATAGGCTCTTGATCTACCTCAACCCTGACCAGCAGTCACTACAGCAACCCTGACCTGGATAAAGCAGTTCCTGAAGATGAATCAATGAATCAATAAATTTAATTTGATCTGAAAGACGTATATAGAGCTATCGCATGATATAGCATCTATGGGAATTGAACAAGAAATTTTGAACAAGATAGACATGTAGGCCATATTAGCCTTGGTGCTCCAGTGCTAAAAGGCACAAACGTCATACACCAAACATGTTTTGGTGACCTACAAAATCTGGAGTCCATATGTAATGGGTTTTTTTTAACAAACATTCATCAAGTCAAGTCAAGTGAAGTGGGTTTTCCCTGTCATTCCTCTATATAGCTTGTATATGTTGGAACAAAATGTTTCTCCAGGACCATGGTGCAACACAGAACACAAGACTACATGACGTGCAAATACACAACAGTGTGAGATGAATGCAGGACAATAAATACACAAGATGATAAATACAAGTGCATTGTGCAATGTTTTTGCATCATGCTGGGTTAGGAGTTTGACTAGCACCAGGTGAGCATTGGGAGGCAGCATGGTGGCTCAGGGAAGATTCATTGAATCTGGACTAATACTTCTTTATTTACCTGTCCTGGATCATAGAAGCCGTTGGTAGTGATATCAGTGGAGAAGAGACATCCTGTAAGGCTGTATTTTATCGAGAGGTTACTATTCAAAAGCCTCTGCAGGGCTACCTCACTGAACTTATTCTTATGGCTCAGCGAGCTGTTGATCTCCTGGAGGATCTCCAAAGCCCTGCAGTACCAAATACACAAGCATGAATGGATAGTAATTAAAATGAGATTCATATGAGGTAAAGGAATAGTAAAGAGCACACTGACATCATTTTTTAAAATTATTTTTTATTATAACTTAAAGGCAAGATGGACTTAAGAAAGTGACCTGGTCTAGAGATTTTTAATAGTGGAGCTTTACTGCCCTCTGCTGCCTCTTCATAAACATTACATATAAAACACAACGTGCCAGTGCCATGCCCATGGCATGTTGCTTCACTGTGGTATTGCCAATATTGTATATGCTAGAGAGTGCCACTACATTTATATGTTGTGAAACATAATTTTGGGTTGTGTCAGCTTCATATTAGTTATACATTGTAATTTATTGTAGTTAATTATTTTTAATAAATGTCCTAACAACTGTGCTCATGCTTTTATTTATATATTAATGTAAATGAATATTAAATATAATCTCACCCTAATCTGCAAATTTCTGTGGCTGTTGGTTCATCATTAGCACACACGGACACTGCCCAGCATGCATTTCGGCGGATTTCAGCGTCCTCTGATTTCAGCAGGTTCACTAGTTGGGGCAGACCTCCAACATTTCTTAACTATACCAAACAAACAAAAAAAAAAGACATCTGTTACAGGGGAGAGGGTGAATGAAAAATTGATCAGTGAAAAGAAAAATACCTTTTTGTTAAATATTTTTTTATATTTAATTTTTAAATTTTTATTACACCTTGTTAATCTGTATTTTTATATTGAATTCATGCGATCTCATTGTATAGGTGTCACCTAAATTCATTTTATCTCCTGTATACAGTATATTATAAAAAATTTTTATATGAATTAATGCATTTTGTATATTTGCGTTATTTGTTTAACGTCACATTTGTTGTTCTGTGATTTTTCATAATGTTCTGTATGGTCTTTCCCCAAATTTCCATCTGAGGGATAATAAAGGATTTGATTGATTATCATCTCTGTCATATAAGTCCATCCATCCATTTTCTATACCACTGCATCCTTTTCAGGGTCATGGAGCATTAGGCACAAGGTGGGGTACACCCTGGAAAGGGTGCCAATCCATCGCAGGGCACAATCACATACACACTCACACACCCATTCATACACTACGGACACTTTCGACATGCCAATCAGTCTACCATACCAAATTACAAAAGATTATGAATGAATATGGTTTCTATTCTTTAAAAAAATATGTACATTTCTAGTGTCTATCACAAAACTGCATCATATTCTGATAAATTCACTAATAAAAAACATCATCATATAGTGTTTAGTGGTAATGTATGAATAGAGACATGCAGTACCTCAGCCCTTCCCTCTGCATCACAGGCGAGTGCCGCTACAGTCTGGGTGGCACTGATGAGTGTGGGTTTATCGATGGAGTGGAGGGGTTTCAGCAGTGCTTGCATGGCTCCATGGGAGAGAATGCTACAGCGAAGCACTTGCTGTGAAGCCATGTTGTTCAGAACAGCTGCTGCGTACATTACTGCTGCAGGAGAGCCATTCTGTAGGAGCTGGACAAGAAGCTTGTCTCCTTCTGCTTCATAAACTACACTGAGAGAGGACAAGAAGTGCAGCTTTAACTTATAACTAAACACTGCTTTCCATTCTTCCTGAAACCCTTTAAAAAACCAAAAGTGTGGGCTGGTAACCCCAGGGGATCCCGGAAGCATACTCAAGGGGATATTTGACATGGCCCCCAGGGACAATTCCACCTTTAGCCACTAGAGCAAAAGACAATTCCACCTTTTGGCACCCTGACTGTCCATGCAGAACTTCTTCATCTGTTGTCTCCCTCATTTCCGGTCCAACCATACCCATGTGTTTGTTATTTTCCCTGCTTGATTAGTGCTTTATATAAGTTCCTTGTATTCTCTCTTTGTTTGCTGGAGCATTAATGCAACTGAGGTTACTTTTGTGTTTGGTTCTCGGTTTGCGGTGGTCACGTCACTGTGTTTTGATTATTTAGTACTTTTTTCTTAGGGTTTATTTTCTAGTTATTAAGTTTGATATGCAGGTTCCTAGTGTGTCTTTCCTTCAATCAGTGTGTGTTGTGGAGATACGATCCACCATTTTCAAAGTTCTTATATTTATTTTTGAATTGATGTATTAGTCTCAAACCTCAATAACTCAAAACAAGGACAAAAAGTAGGCGTAATGTAAACTTGGGCCTAATATGTTCTGTCGGTGGGAAACAAAAACTCTACAAGGCCAATAAATAACTAGAATGTTACTGTACATATTTGAATAATGAGGCATATATGTGAATAGTAGGATTATGTTCTTAAAATAAATCTGCTCTGAGGGAGTCCATGAAATGTATTTTACAGTTTAATAGGTTGTTGGATTTCATACAAATTGATATAAAGTTGTCGGAAGGACCATCACGGAGTGCACGTCCCACCAAGCAACCACTGCAACCATAAGTGTGTCAAGCGTGTACCACTAAGCATTGGAGAGGACTGTTTTCTTACTTCTGGCAGGAAGTGTGCATATTTAATTCAACATAAGTGCTAACTTCACTTCTTATCCTAACCTTAACCATCCTGGATTTTGACATACCCACTGGGTCGTGTAAATGTTTATGAATTTGCAGTAGAGAGCTGATTTAGTCTCACTGACAACATGTAGTGTCACTAAACATACACTCACTATGCATTCAGTTGGTTTCCATGCGTGAGGCTTGATAAGGCCTCTGCTGCAACCTCTTTTACTTCATTTCCATCTCTGTTCAGCAGCTGCACAATAGGTCTGATTCCATCTGAAAGACACACGCCTTCATTACTCAGCGTTTCCTCACACAGTGTGTGGCAATCGACAGACCTGTCACTTACAACTAAGAGAGCACTGCTAGCTACTCGTATTAAAAGGAACTGCTTACCAATGCAATTAAAAAACAACGTTTAAAACACTGCTCAGTTTTTCTAACAAAATCCTGCTCATATTTGCCAGAAGCATAGACCACAAACATGTCTTAGCTGATCCACTGCATTGTGGGAATTGGAAATCAATAAAAATATTATCATTTAAAAAAATCTTTAAAATCTCAATTAATTATAAACAGGAACAATACCAAATTGTCGGAATGTGTCTCTGCTGCTCAGGTTCTTGCTCATGGCTGACACTGCTTGGCATACAGCACTACGTATGCTGTCATTCTCCACTGCAAGCAATTCAGTGAGGGCCTTTTCAACATTTTGCTCATGCAGGATCTTTCGGTTTTCACCTAGGTGATGCAACACAGCATTTTGATGCAACACTGATAAAGCAACAGGGAGGTAACTGTTCACCAGCATGCAAATTACAGAGAAATCTGCTGCGTCTGTAAAGGTGTTGAGTGATGGGCAACATTCTAAAATGTCTTACAAGTTACATGTCAACGATTCTGGACTTGTGTTATCATTTCAAATACATTTTCTAACTCATCAGAGGAGCTTCATCAGTTCTGTAGTTCTCATCATTGCCTTTACAACTGATGAAGCATCTTGGATTGGTCCTCAAGTTTAAATCACAAAGTGCAGTTGGTTTGACATAGTAGTACTATCATTTGTGTTTGTGTTTGTGCTTATGCTTGCGTACTACTCTGTGCTGCTCTGCTGATAGCTTTCACCGCATAAACCTGGATATCATTAGTGGTGGGTGTAATGATAAATTGCAGAAATTTCTCCAGGCCTCCATTCCCCTGAATAAGCTGCATGGACTCAGCATCCTCAATATAGTTTGCGATGACTTTCAGAGCCTCCACGTGCAGGTCACTAAACTCCTGCCAGGATTGACAAGATGATTTATAGCGTCAACAAAATAAGAACACAGTAAAAATAAATAAATAAATAAATAAATCTGACAAAATCACAGTAACAGTCTGGTGAGGCAGCTGCTGTCAACAATAATAGCTTATCAAAACTATGTAGAAATATAGCAAACTAAACAAGCCCTGATTATTTTTATATTTCATCATGATTTGTGGTGTTGATAATGAGCTCACTTTGTTTGTGAGAAACTCCAGGAGTCGGGCAAATCCTTGCTGTTCTCTGAAGACTGTGCGAGTTTCTCTGTCTGTGCTGATGCTCTCTAGTGTGTGCAGAGCAAACTGTTGTATGATGGGAAATTCAGAGTACAGCAGCTCCATTAGCGGGGGAAGTCCGTTCAACTTTTGCACTGCTACCCGACTAGAAAATTCCTAAGGATGAAGAAAATTAGTTATCGGCTGATACACAGTATATACATCCATTCATCCATCCATCTTCTATATCGCTTATAATACTGGGTCACAGGGAACCTGGAGCCTATCACAGGGAGCATGGGGCACAAGGTGGGGTCCAATCCATCGCAGAGAACACTCACACACACATTCATACACTAGAGACACTTAGGTCATGCCAATCAGCCTACCATGCATGTCTTTGGACCGGGGGAGGAAACCAGAGTACCCGGAGGAAACCCCCGACGCACGGGGAGAACACAACTCTACACACGAACTCTACACACACAGGGCTGCTGCGGGAATCGAACCCCCAACAAATACTTTGAATTTTGTAAGATATTTGCAGAAAACATACAGTATATAAATTAATAAAGAGACTTAAATGAATGCAATAGATCAAAATAAATATTTTAAAGAATCTTGATTAATCTAAAAAATGTGTACAGTCTATGGCCTACTTTTTTCCATTATGACCATTTGCTGCTTTTGAAACATTCAATTCAATTAAATTAAATTTTATTTGTATAGCGCTTTTAACAATGGTCATTGTCTCAAAGCAGCTTTACAGAAACATATAAACATGGGATAGAGATTTGAAGTGTGTGAATTCATCCCCATTGAGCAAGCCGGTGCCGACGGTGGCAAGGAAAAACTCCCTAAGCTGATATGAGGAAGAAACCTTGAGAGGAACCAGACTCAGAAGGGAGCCGATCCTCATCTGGGTAACAACGGATAGTGTGAAAGTAAAAGGAAGCTCATTATGGTTTGTTGAACTAGTCCACTGTTCACCAAAGGAACGGAACATAATAATTTCCCATAAGAAAAAACACTAGGCCTAATATATTTCCCTGCTGTCTTCATAGAAACACAATAAAAAGTACTTCATAACTGTGTAAGCCTACATAAAGGTATGGGTATGATATTTTACCTATAAATGCCAAATCTTTCAAAATAGAATTGCAAAACATTTTTAAAAATCATCCTTTTTCAGTTTCTAAGAAACTATCACCATTATGGATTCTTTGTTTTAGATAGCACAATGTAAGTGAAGAAAAAAATATGACGAATAAAAATCTCCTCCAGTTTGACTCAAGCCTTTTCCGTAGAAGGATGTCACGCAATAAAATTACTGATTGGGTGAGATTACTCTGTGTGCAAAACCCCCTCATATCTTATAGAGAAATGACAAAACATCCTGTAAGATTCAGTAACCTGTTGGAAATATAGGCATAAGTGAGCAAACTAATTTACTTCCTTTGCTCACTACTTTATTTTTCTATGGTGAACATTTTAATGAAACAGAATTAAGCTAAAATAAAAAATGCCTATAGAATAAATAGTTTAAAAACATAAACAAAGAAATATCAGCAGTAGTGTTTCAGAGTAGTCATAAATGATTCAGAGTAAGTTGTAACACACAAAAGACTGTGTAGTTATACGTAAAAATGGGGTGGTGTGATAGAGCACAACATCAAGCGAAGTGCAACAACAAAGTGGAATATTTTTATATAGCTGCCACTATATTTGAAGATTCAACCATGCTGTGTTATAAATAAATGTCACATAAATTTATGTGAATTATTTCACTAAAAATAATTAGTAGGTATTGGGCCATATGGCAGGTAGTGTTAGATTCAATTAGATCTTGCACCTGGGTTAGGGTCAGTGTCGATGTATCAGAGATGCTGGAGCATCACACTTATTTTCAAAGTTAAATTGAAATGATACTAATTCCTCTGCTTTACCTGAACAAGATTATAGATGCATTCCACAGAATTCTTCTGTACATCAGGATCGGGGCTGGAGAGAAGATGAAGGAGAGGTTCCAGTCCATCATGATGGAAGATCTGAACCTTACATGTGATGTCCACGGACAGATGTGCCAAAATCAGAGTGGCAAATTCATGGACAACAGCGTCTTCTGTGTTTATTAAATAAGACAGTGTTTAAGACAGATAAATAGGCATAAAGACAGAAATATAAGATAGATAGATAGATAGATAGATAGATAGATAGATAGATAGATAGATAGATAGATAGATAGATAGATAGATAAGATAGGATAAGATAGATAGATAGATAGATAGATAGATAGATAGATAGATAGATAGATAGATAGATAGATAGATAGATAGATAGATAGATAGATAGGATAAGATAGACAGACAGACAGACAGACAGATAGATAGATAGATAGATAGATAGATAGATAGATAGATAGATAGATAAGATAAGATAAGATAAGATAAGATAGGATAAGATAGATAGATAGATAGATAGATAGATAGATAGATAGATAGATAGATAGATAGATAGATAGATAGATAGATAGATAGATAGATAGATAGATAGATAGATAGCACAACACATTGAGATCTTAAGATTGCACTGTTTTATAAATTAAAACCACACAACAAAATATAATAGTACCTTCTGGTGCCAGTTTGGTGATGACAGATGGAATAATATTCAGTCTCTTGATTAGTCGTTTGACATCATCTGTTCAAATGTGTGAAAATGAAACATAAGCCATTGTAACAGTTCAACTCAACTCTTATCATTTTAGCATTTTATTTTGTTCAAGCTATTAGTTAAAGTTAATCGCTCAGATCAATTTCTGAACTGACTTACTGTCCGAAACCATGTGTCCCAGAGCCATGAAAGCGTTTCTGCAAACAGTTTTATCGACATGTGTTATAAGGCAAGTGAGTGGCTCCACTGCCCCCAAAGCCATCAGAGTGCACTTGTTCTCATCACCTAGAGAACATCAGCACACACACACACACACACACACACAAAGGCCAACATTGTACAACTTCATGAGGTAAGATAATGTGCATGGTACATATGGTACAACATCTGCAGACCTTTCTCTGCAAACATATAGATGGCTTCAAGGGCTTTGACCAGCACTTCTTCCTCAGGAGACTGAAGCATGAGAATCACAGTTGCAGCGCTCTTGCTCTCAATGGGCACTGGCTCAAACTGAATTCATTATAAAGAAATATGTTAACAAAAGCTATTTTACAACTATTACAATTATACTACAACAAGAATTTACTGAAATGATAGATATCTCACTGCATGTTTGGGTTGGGGGTCAGCTTCCTTCTTAATTTTTTTCCCCATTCTGTCAAAAATGACATGGGTCTTAATGCACTTATTAACTTGGTCAAGATCATATACAGTATAGCACAGTGTTTTAACCAACTGGAATGAATTGAATAAAAATGTCCAATTATGTCAAAGTAATAAATAAATACAGTCTTAAAGTACTAAATTCCATATAAAAAGCCAAATTATGTTAATTACCTCCAGTAAGTTAGCTAACGCTTCTCGTTGGTTTGCCTGTATTTACTTGATGGTTGCTAGGAAACGGAGGCGTTCTCATTCAGTCTGTAGATGGCGCTATGGGGCCTTTCTGCTAATTTACATTCTTATATTTCGTATTTTTTTATGTTACAATGTATTGTAGCAATTTATCAACGTAGATATAGATCATTTATAAATGTAGATACTATTTGATTTTAAAAGTTTTCATGAATGTGCTGGTTATTGTGGGCTTCATTTGATTTGTTGATGACATGAACATATTTCATAATGTGAGTGTTGATTATCTTATAAAAACAAGTGTTAGTTACTTTATTAATTCTGCTTTCTTGTGGTGTATTAATGCTAAAGTATAGAGAGTATATTGATGGGTATTGATAAAACATACCCAGACCTATTGACTAGTTAAGTGTTTGCATTTCCACCAAGTTTACAGATGCAGATATTGTAGCATAGCTCTTCCGCATGTTTGTCATCTTCATTCTGTTATATACAGTATGCTGTAAGAACCGTTTGGGGCTTATATCAAAAATCTACACTCCTCAGTAAAAATTCAATCCCAGGAAAATGCACGCCCAAGTTTCTCCACCTGTCCACCATTGTTAGACTTAGTCTTGGCCTTATTACATTACTGAGTGAAATCACAGTTTGCAGCTGTTCCTGCCACTTCAATGGGCTTTTTCCTCAGCTGTGCATAGACCTCACATAGGCATGTTTTTCCCCCATTGTTTATATCACAGTCATTTTACTGGCCTTATTCACAGCTCATACAGAGTAACCTAAGAGCTCTTTAAATCACAACGTATGACTTTTGTTATCCCTGGGAACTTACGACATACAAAGGTCAACCAAGAATTCGTCTTACTGAAGTAGTTTTCCTTCTCTGAGATGTATTTTTGTTTGGTTTGTTTAGCAGACACTTTTATCCAAAGCAAATTACAAAATAAGGATCCAGGCTGAGTGTATCACTGAATAGATGAATGTGGCTGAGTGCAAGTCCTAGGATTTAAACTCTTCTTTTCATCATCAAAGGACCTTAACAACTAACCTACCTATAGATAAAAAATGTCTTTAGGATACATTCCAATTTTCATTGGAATTTGATTAACTATTCAGTCAAATAGAGTTGGGAAGAATCATGTAGGTCATAAGTTGTAGAGTGATAGAAGTCACCAATGAATACAGATGCTGAAATGTTTACAGTTTGTATAGGTGTATAAAGAATGCATATCTTCAGATGAGTAAAAAATGTTGCATCTCTTAACAACAAAATGAAGAAGAGAAAGAAATGTATACTAAGAAGATGTGTGTTAGAGGTGGTGTTCATGATCACAAGGAACAAAAATACCCTTATGAATGTGTTAGAAACATTCTCTAATAACTTATATCTTGTACTTTGTCTTTATAACTGCAGCCAACCTCTCTCATATCCTCTGAGTTGCTCGGAATGTCTCACTAATATTTTACCTTACTGAGGAGATTGGTGTCTGTGTATTAAGAAGAACTACCAGTTTGTCCACATAGAAGAATCTTCAGGGCAGAGGAATTTGTGGTTTCTCTGTTACATGGCAAGCTGCATTTTATTGCCTTGTTAACTTAAAGATAGGGAATAAAGAGAGTTTGATGAGGGAACAACTTATAGCTGCCATAACATAAGTGATAACAGGAAGTAACTTTATTCTACAAAGGCATTCCAGGAAGTGCTAACAGGGTCATTTCTACAACCTGCTGTCAGGCTCCACAACATCTCCCACCAGGAATGACTGAATATCTGGACAGGATTAAATTACACACACACACACACACACACACACACACACAAACGCACACACACATTGCATACACAGGCTCAGCATCGCTTGTGGTGGTTGTTGCAAATGTCTGCTGCTGTTATTCTACACCTTGTTGTAGTTTTGCAATGATTCTGTTATTCGGATGCTGCCCTTCTGTACATTGGATATTTGCACCTTATCATAGTCTATAATTTATTTTTTTCACCTAATCACTGATGTCTCTTTGCACTGTGTTAATTGTTAAAATACATTGAATGTTATAACTTTGTTCTTCTACATTGATGTCCTTTGCTGCTGTAGCAATAACTACAATAACCCTTTGGAGATCTGTCTGTCTATTTAGGGCGGCTGTGGCTCAGTCGGTAGAGCGGGTTGTCCACTAATCCACTAATCGTGGGGTTGGCGGTTCGAATTCCGGCCCATGCCAAAGTGTCCTTGGGCAAGACACTGAACCCTAAATTGCCCCCAATGGCAAACTAGCACCTTGCATGGCAGCTCTGCTACCATTGGTGTGTGTGTGTGCTCTCATTTGTAAGTTGCTTGTAAATGTAAATGTAAAAATGATATTTCTGTAAAGCTGCTTTGAGACAATGTCCATTGTAAAAAAGCGCTATACAAATTAATTAATTATCTATCTATCTCTCTGTCTCAAACATGGTCTTATTTAACAAACACTGAAACCGTTATTGTCCATGGATTATCCATCCATCCATCCATCTATCTTGTTTCATAGACGTTTCGCAACATTGATGGAACTTTATCCAGGTCAAATGTAGGCCATGTAGATGTCCTGGAATATAATGAACGTTGATTATTTGTCTATAACAGTACACCCCGTGCTGGGCTTTTCTTCCTGACCTGTAATCTGCTGACAATTACATAGATTTAACCAACAAAACACAACGTTTTCTGCCTATATTACTCTATCGTGTGGGGAAAATTGGGTTTTGTGGTCACATAAAATAAAAATACTGGCACCCTGTCCAGGGTGTACCCCGCCTTGTGCTCGATGCCTCCTGGGATAGGCTCCAGGTTCCCCGTGACCCTGAAAAGGAGTAAGCGGTTGAAGATGGATGGATGGATGGATAAAATAAAAATGAAGTATCCAAGGGGATCCCTAATCCTTTTGGAGTCTTTTTTGTAATGTTACATGCCTTAGGGCCTGTGAATGGACAGAGACGTGTCATATTTTAGGGTAAACCTCGGGTCGGGAGACTGGAGATCATGTATCAAAATCTTTTTAAAACCCATGAATGAATGCCTAACCATAAAGACACCAGACATCATTCAGTAATTTTTTGGAGGCCTAATATTCACGTCTGAAACGCCTTTTGCCGCAACGTCTCGTAGAAAGTGTGTCAATCTTTTGGGAACCTCTTTCGGCCTCCTCCCACCACAAGCTGTGGCTAAAACCCAAATTGCGCTGTACTGGCTATAATCTGCACTACATCGGCTGTAGATGTCACTATTTAAAACCGTTAGTAGTGCACATATATAGGGAGCACAGCGCGGTTTGGGATACGGCCTGTCAATGGGTAGAACACAGCCGTGCCGGAAACGCTAGCTAACTGTTCAGTTACACGAACAGATTTTTTTTTTTTTTAAATAAATAAATAAATAAATAAATTTAAAAACAAAAAAAAATAATAATAATAATTAAAAACCTGGATAACGTCAGATACATTTCACGACACAACGACGCTATTTTTTAGGGAATGAGTTCGAGCCTGCTGTTTCCTGGACCGGACAGACAAACGCCAAAGAAAGCGCGTTGAGAATACTATTGAGCTGAGGCTAGCTAGGTAGCTAGGTGGCTAGCTCGTCTGCGCTGACTCTTTCTCGGTTCTGCTAAGCTAATGCTAATAGGTTAGCGCCGTCTCGACCGAGTTCCCTCGCTGTTGTTGTTTAATAGCGTTTTAAATGGAACACTTTTAATTGTGGGCCGGCTGCACGTCCTGCCAGCAGTATCCTTCGTTCAACTGGTCTTGTGTGAAATTGGTGTGCTTTGACATGGAAGCTTGGCCGCTAGCTAAACGGACCTGCTAGTGAGTAGTTATTGGCCCACAGCTGGAGCACGCTTATTGGAGAAGTGGAGCTCCCGACTCGTTTTAGCGTCGAGACGGAAATTGATCTTAAACGCGGAATTGTGTGTATTCTATCGATGAATTACTGTCTGCGCAGCTTGCTGTTAGGTGTGAAGAGCTGAGATTGTCCGAGGTGGTGGCTTGGGTTGGACAGCTATGCCAAGTGCCAATTAACTGAGAGACAGTTAGAAACTCTGAGGCGTTGGTGAAGAGAGAGAGAGAGAGAGAGAGAGAGAGAGAGAGAGAGACAGGGCTGGGTGTGAGGTTTAATTTCTTGTTGCACAAAGTGAAATGGCCACGGCCAGTAGCATGGCTGCATCGCTGGCGAGTAAAACAAAAACGAAGAAGAAACATTTCGTGGCTCAGAAAGTGAAGCTGTTTCGAGCCAGCGACCCTCTGCTCAGTGTGCTCATGTGGGGAGTCAACCATTCGGTGAGTCCTGGAGATGTGGCGTTAATCATGTCTTACTCTGCTGTCATGATGCTGTAATGAGACCTGGGTGGAAATATAAGATGAAAAGTTTGTTAACTAGAAGCTGTTCTGGTCGTCATGTTTTCTGTTTTGCACGGCTGATGATATTCATGCGTCGTTACCATGCGACAGTGTATGCTGGATGGTGAATGTACTGTGTATGTAGGGGTGTTTCGGTGTGATGGTTTCACGGTATGATGACCCTGTGTAAAAATACATCACGGTTTCACGATA
Organism: Noturus placidus; assembly: GCA_022414735.1. NCBI lineage: Eukaryota > Metazoa > Chordata > Actinopteri > Siluriformes > Ictaluridae > Noturus > Noturus placidus. The sequence goes on from JAFFST010049995.1 coordinate 124,627, forward strand.
TCATCGCATTCATCAACCATTTAAAAAAAACAAAAAAAAAATCAGCAACAAGAAGCTGGTGTTGGAGTGTCTTTCTGCGTCAAATGACAACAAATCCATTAATCGGTCCTTTCTAAGACGGGGGAAAAACAGTTTTGAGTGACGTTTCTGTAAAATCTTTTGCATTGTCGGTATTTATTGTGTGTGTGTACGTGTTTTTCATTGTAAACTGAAGGAAACACACCACACTAAGCCAAATGAAGGAAGAAATCCAGCCGTTGTGGTTGTTTTTCGTTTGTTTTTGATTCGTTCTGGCAAGCAGTGCCATGTTGGATAGCCGCTTTGTATTCGACAGCTAAGAATGTGTGTGTGTGTGTGTGTGTGTGTGTGTATATATATGTGTATATAATGTTAGCAGAGGTAGCGATGTAACATGTTTACAACCACGGTTAGGTCACACAGCCGAAGGTTTTTCGAAGCAGTACGCGTCTCCTTCGTGGGAAAAACGGTTCAATTCAGTGTGATTTGAGAAATATATCAATTCAGGATACATAAGTTGTTGTTTTTTTTTAATTTTTTTAAAAGAGGAAGAAACCTTTTAGAGGAACCAGACTCAAAAGAGAACCCGCCCTCATTGCGGTGACGCCGGATAGTGTGATTATTAAAAATTCCTTTCTATAACTGTAACTACATGGTCACAAATTTCAGTTTCAGTCTAAACAGATCTTGTAACCGAATGGATATTGTCGTGTGACTCAGAGGGGAGGGGGTTGTGAAATCTTTAGGGAGTCTGAGCTGGACACGAGGGATGAGAGTAAGGAACTTGATCAGGCTACAGTAATGAACTGGGAGATAAGAAATACATCCATCCATTTTCTGTACCACTTATCCTATACAGGGTCGCAGGGAGCCTGGAGCCTTTCCCAGGGGACTTGAGGCACAAGGCAGGGGACACCCTGGACAGGGTGAAAAACCATTGCAGGGTGGGCCACAATTGCGCACACACACACACATACTATGGACAATTTAAAAATGCCAATATGCCTACAACGCATGGCTTTGTACTGGGGTGGAAAATAAGTGTACCTGAAGGGAACTTCCGAAGCACAAGGAGAACATACAAACTCCACACACACGTACAGGGTGGAGGCGGGACTCGAACCCCCAACCCTGATGGTGTGAGGCAGTCTAATACATCAACAAATATGACATGGTCACAGTCACTGAGATCGCGTCTGTGAACCTAGGTTGAACGTTAACTGAGGCTCTTGATCTGGATCTTCATTATATCAGTACTGCACTAGTTCTCGATGAGGATTGGCTAATTGATCGCTGTGTAAATGAGCGGGTGTCCAGCTGTTCCTATTTACGTAGCCAATGTTGTTTCTATGTAAACGTTGTCCTGAGTAATATTTACATTGGGTTTTCACAGAGTGATGTTTGTAGTTGGGTATTCTGTCCAAAATTAATTTCTTTAGATGCTGCTAGGATTTTTTTTTCACCCCAGCAACACATTCTTGGTATGATTTTTATTTATTTTTAATCTGCTGTTCTATTCTCCTCCACTGCAGTTCCAAACTAATCAGTATTTTTAGCGAGTAGACCATATGTAAGTAAGCATTTGGTATCCTGTTGAGACATTTTGGTGCATGATAAATGCAGTGTGTAAGCGTTATATAATAAAAATAGCGCTGATCAGCACATTCTCATGCAGCGTGTGCTATTTCACTTTCTGTTTATCTTCTTAGAAGAAGCAATCCTACTGATGTTTTGTTTTTCAATCTGCTGTAGTTAAAACGCGCGGTCTTAAGCTCGACCCGTGTGAAAGTTGGTGTCTTTCCTTGATTACCGAGTTAGTTCTGCTATGG
>JAFFST010049995.1:130654-144674 GCA_022414735.1 Noturus placidus
GAGGCCTGAAACGTGGCAAAAGGTCGAACAGTTCAAGGGGGCCGAATACTTTCGCAAGGCACTGTATATTAAGTCTTGTCTGATAACACAGGATGGGTTTCATCTGTGTTGATCCAACATTTAGGAGATCTTAATTGTATTGACCAGAACCTGGAAATGCATATCTTCATTAAGGATACCATACGATATGAACATGGTTTAGAGTTTGGTGAACAAGTCATTATGATTTCTGCCATTTCATATTCACTGAGTGTCACGGTTCTAGGGACTCTGGACTCCATTTCCCATCAGCCACTGCAAGTCCCATGTTTTTCTACACCTGATTCACTTTTCGGTTAATGAGCACTGGTGTGTATATATAGTCCTTAGTTTCATGTAGTCTTTGTCTTTCGTTGTGTTTAGATTCCTGTCTCTGTGTCACGTTGTCAGTGTTTAGTCTTAGTTTTAGTTTCATGCCACAGTGTCTAGTTATATTAGTCTTAGTGTCTTGGTCTTGTTGTTTTGTTGTTATATTACATATTAAAACTCTAAAAATCTGCGATTGCATCCGCCTCCTCTACGCCAACCGTTACACTGAGTATTCATGTCATTTTTTGCATTGTAGATCCTAAATAGTATTTTGTAGTGAATCTCGCATAAGTGAGTAAGCATTTGGTTTCCTGTTAGGGCATTTTGGTGCATCATGATAAATGCAGACTGAGGCTTTTAACCAAAGTGGTGATGAGCTTGGGTTTCATGTGTGTCGTTTGACTAACCATTTTCTTCAAAAAGATAAATCTATGTCCAACGTTTAGTTTTTAGTGTTCTTTAAGTGCGTATTTCTGAACTTCGTATGTATGTGTAGATTTTTGAACCCTTTTCTGATGGTAATTATTTTTGGGTCCTTTTGATATGAACGGGTTCAAGCGTTGCTGTAGACTTATTGTGTCAATTATGCATGCAGATTGAGACGATTCGAGTAAATGTCCAGCTACATCTAGCGCTTAATAAAAGGCGACTGTGAATATCCTCGATAATAATGCAGCTGCGCTAGCATTGTTGGTACTGATTAACATTTATAATGTATTCATCTGGCACATGCTTATTCCTCCCCTCAGCATCTTATTTGTTAACAAGAGGTCACTGAATTATTGGAGTGCTTGTTGATGGATTTTAAAAAGCAATGTTTTATGTAACATCTTGGTCTTCCTTGACAGAACTGCGCTGTATTACAGTTTAGTTGCTGTAACTGGATGTCTTGCAAAGTGGGAGTTCAAGAATTCGGAGAGTAAAATGCCTTATGGACCGAAACACAAAGCTTTCCTTATCTCTTGAAGACTGAATCTTCTAACCATGTTTTTCGTACTATCTTGGCATGTATGTTAGAGGCTGTAGCTGTTTTCTTGCACCCTTGATGACCCTGTGGTGAAAGCATTTTTAGTGCTCTTTCAATGCTCCCCTTCTTTAACCCTAATGAATTAAACATGCAGTTGTGGGCACTTAGTTCCTGTGGATAAAAGTGTCAGACAACTGGGTAAATAAATAGTAGCAGTAGATGAGGAGGATCAATCCTGTTGAATTTTGATTCTAAAATAAGAATGTTATTGAGTGTTTCCTTTTAGTTCATCATCATTTTGTGGCTGCACTGTTGCGATTCACACCTCATTATAAGTGGCATTTTGAGTTGAATTTGTGGAAACCACTCAAAGCATTCCTTGTGTTGAACTAATTCAATTGCTTTTGTTTGATTTGTTCATTGCAAAAAGCTGAAAGTCTGTAAATTTTGACGGTACACCTGATTTTGCAATGGGGGTTGAACAATTTTGTTTGCAACTGTACCCATTCATAACTGGAATTCTTTACAACTCAGTCAGGGTTGCTGAAAAAGCCTCGTGGGCTCTGGAGACCTTGTGGTTTGCTGCGTATAAATAGATGGATGTAGACAAAAGCATATAAACGGTGCTGTGAAGTAAATGCAGAAATGTCTCCCGCAATAATTTGAGGTACAGATGAGGAAGAGAGCTGAGCATTTTGGGGAATGAGTACAGCTGGCCTAGTGCAGGTGATGAGGGAATAAATAAAGTATCCTTAGTCTTTTTTTTTTGTAATATTATATATTTGTGTCATATCCATAATACAGAATATCTGTAAACACGCATGCTAGTTTAGTATGCACAAAGCATACTAAATGCTATAGTAGATCTTGATGTCTTTGAAAATATTCCACAAGTCCGATATTATTGGTCTTTTCCTTAAGCACCGCTATGCTAGACTTGTATGAAAACATTGCAACAGCTTTGCACTGTCATTCCTACACAAGTTGTTCACACGTTGTTTACATTGCTGGGGAGACACTACTGTCAGACACGATGTGAATTGACACGCCCACACAATCCTAATCAAGTAGAAAATTTGACCTTTTGGGGTTTTTTTTTGTTGTAATTAAATTGAAGTTATTATCTATCCAGCTTGTACCACTTACTCCTTTTTCAGGGTCACGGGGAGCCTGGAGCCTATCCCAGGGAGCATCCGGCACAAGGCAGGGTACACCCTGGACAGGGTGACAATCCATCTCAGGGCACACTTACACACATTCATGTCTTTGGACTGGGGGAGGAAACCGGAAATTTATTTAATCCACTGTTGGTTAATACTTAGTTGTTTATAGATCCTTGGTATTGTGAAGTTTTTTTTAATTATTTTTTTTATATTGTTTTAACATTTAAAACATATTTCCAAGGGCTTTAAAAAAAACTAGTTGTGGTTGTTTTTGTGTTTTGTTTAGTTTTTTTAGATCGAATCTGAGAAGTTAGCAAGTGATTCAGATTGAAGAAATGTAGCGGGCATTGAACTCAAATGACATCCTGGTGAACTTTGCAGTTAAAATGCATTTTTGGAGTAAATGCGTTATTTTATGGAGGTGGATGAACACCAGGCTAAATACAACAGAAAGAGATGTAATCAAAGGCTTATGGGTAATTTAGTGGGTAGTGAGAGTTAAGCCATTTCATGTTGCTCCCCAGTAATCTGTGTTTTCTTCTTCTTTCCCGTGATTCCCAGTCTCTTCTGGCATGAGGGATTCCCTGTGCATCTGGATTGCATAAGGACTTTCTAGAAATAGCCAAGAATCCACATGCGCTGTGCAGAAAAGTCAAGTTTCGATATTCCTCAGTGGAAATTATCTTGTTAGAAATCAGTCAGATGTTTTGATTGACATTTCAGGCTGTATTGAGTGATGGGTACAGATGTGTGGTGTGAGAGTGAAACTTCCCAAAGTGTTTGAATTCACTATACAAAATATATTGACCACACCTAAATAGACTACAAGCAAATTGATCCCTCAATTAAGCAGTAAATTTGGTTCCATAATAAGAGGTTGTTTAATTATTGGGTTGCTTATTGGTGGAACTGAAAAGCAGGATATTAAGTTTTTGTGGTCTGCTATTTGTGTCACTGTGCACTAGGCAGACGAATGCTCCCATATGAGATGTCTGTTTGAATTTGATATTAGATGGAGAGTCAACATGACATGTCATATGGATAAAAGCACAACATATGTGTGTGGTAAATAAATAAGTCAATTTACCCCAGCACTGTTGAATTTTCACTGTTAAATTGGTCAGAATGTGTAGACAGTTGCTCTGGCTATAATTCTAATGATGGGTGTACATTAATCTGCTTGTTCTAAAATGTTATTGTTTCTATAGTAACCGTTCATTCACATGGACATGTAAGGAGAATGATTCTACTTAATCAAGGCTGATAAATAGAAGTAGTTTGGTGTCAGATTTTTAATGGTCTTCATTCATCAGACAGAGCGAGAGAAAAGGCTGTTGAGGGAACGTCTGTTTTAGCTGCCAAAACGTAGCAGTGATAACAGGAACTATCATGTTTCAAGGAAGTTCAATAATATTAAATGTAAAAGGCTAGAAAATATGTGTGGTTTGTTAATTGTGGCACAACGTAGGTTCCTTATTGTTATTCTATGTTTTCTTCTTCTTCATCTTCTTCTTCTTCTTTTTCTCGATAGGGTGTCTATGGCAGCTCATAGAACCGTCTGGTAAAATGTTGTAAGATTGGGCACACTGACTGGGGGGGTGTCTAAGGAACATTCTGACCAAGAATGGGCCATGTGCTATCAACGTTCTATTGCCACCATTGGGTCAAATTTGGGCCTAATTTGGAAGTACATTTACAATATTGTACAATAACATGCTATAAATACTTACATCTAACTGCCATCTTTGCTACTCCTCCCAATTCTGGCCAATCGTCATCAGATTTGTCTCACAGCATCTTGAGAACTGTCTGAACAAAATCTGGCAAAGGAACTGATTTTGGTAATTTAGTGGGTAGTGAGAGTTAAGCCGTTTTATGTTGCTCCCCAATAATCAGTTTTTGTCTTCTTCCCCGTGATTCCCAGACATTCTCTTCCGGCATGAGGATTGCCCCGTGTGTCTGGATTGCATAAGGAGTTTCTAGAAATAGCCAACATTCCACATGCGCTGTGCAGAATCAAGTTTTGATATTCCTTAGTGGAAATTATCTGGTTAGAAATCAGTCAGATGTTTTGACCGACATTTCTGGCTGCAATGCGTGATTGGTACCGATGTGTGGTGTGAGAGTGGAACTTCCCAATGTCTTTGAATTATCTTTCCAAAAAAAAACAAAACGACCGACTAATTGATAATGAGATTCATTAACCATGATTAGTTGTTGCAGCTCTACATATTGACCAACGTTAATTTAGTCTCAGATATATATCAGTGTGCCTTTTGCATGTGCGGTCAATTTAGACCGACAAGAGGACCAAAAAGTTCAGACGGCGACTGTTTTTTTCTATACACTGAAGACGTTTGGATTTGAGCTCAAAAGATGAATAAGATTTGCATCAAGATGTGTTAAACAACTTTGAATATCTTCTGCAGCACCTTTTGTTTTATACACCCATTTTTCACATGATCAAAAATATTGGAACTTGTTACTGCCAGGTGTTTCTTGGTGTGCCCTGTTAGATTGATCGTTTAAACCGTTAATAGCTCTGAATGTCTACTCTTGGTTTGCAGTGGTGGAACTAGAGGTTTGTTTTTTTTTTTTTTTGTTTACATGGGGTGGCCAAGGCTACATCAGGAGGTCCATCGACCATGACGGAAAATTAGTGTGTAATCATAACCTGACATCTAAGGAGCATGAATGAATCATATGATTGCTGATTAGAGGTAGAAGTGATAATTCACTTAACTCTGAGTTCTTCACTGTGGCATATAGTGTGGACCATCCATCCATCCATTCATCCTCTACCGCTTAAGTGGACCAAAAGAGTTAATTCGCTAGAATTCTTTAACATATTATGAATAGTCAGTGTCTCTACCTCGGAACTGCAGCTCAGTATTTCTCTCTCTCTCTCTCTCTTTCTCACACACACACACACTTAGAAACTACTTTACTCACATACTCAGTCACGACCTAAACTGTCCAACAACATTAAGTCTACATCGAAAACGCACTGTATACTAGTGTGCTAAAGAGTATGTGAAAATTGTATGCTGATATTCTGATATAGTTACCGACATTGTATGGTTATGTGGCAAAGGCTAATATCACCTCAGCTAACAAGTAATTTGGCGACGGTAGAAATATCAACTAAAAAATCTACAGGAAGTATTTTAACACCAGCTACCAAAATACTGCTGAAATGTCTGTGCGTATTTACCACAAATTCACTGAGTAATCATTTAGATAGCTCCGATCTCTCTCATCTGATTAACTGTCTGATAATGGAGTTAAAGGTCTAACGTTAACTTGCACAGTGACTCAACGTTTGTAGTAGTTGCTCAGGAAACCTAAACCTGATGCTAAACCTTAAAACTTACTTCAGATATTTTGGTTTTGCTAATCGCAAAAAGAGCTCCTGGAGCTGTGGAAATTTTTCTCTCTTTTTCTTCTGTATGTTCTTCTTCTTCTTCTACTTCTTCTTTCTTCTTCTGTATCTCAGCCAACATTAATACTCTTTCTTCCTCGTAGTCAATTTGAAAAAATGCGAGACCACCCCCAAACGTAGAAATAAACGCTTCTTTCGCCAATAGGTGAATTAAGATGTCAATCAGCATCAAACTGCCAGTAGTGAATTAAATTTTGGGGTTGCACCCAGGTTGGCCAGTCAGATGTCTGGGGTGTCCCAGGCCTTCCCGGACACTCCTCCAAAGAGAAAATTAATTTCGCGCCGATTCAGACTTGGCAAACAGATTTGTGTGAAAGAACCCTCTTAGTATTGTTTCTATTTATGTTGCTTTTATCAACAAATAATTGATAAAATCGATAATAATCGAATTTATCGATTGTTAGAATTATCCAATTAGTTGGTCTGCGCACGGCACGGGTACATTTACTCATTGTGTTACTTTTGTTCCGGAAACACGCATCAGAGAGTGTAGACCAAAGTGTCCTAAATGACCTACTATACCCTTACACTACGTACTATGTACTCTTCCATCTAGTGTATGAATTTTAGAGGGGTTGTATAGTCTCAAATGGAGCGCTAGCAGTTTTTTAACCAGAAGTATAAGCCGTTTCCCAGTCGAATTGCACATGACGTCAAACGCACATATTGCAACGCTGCTAGCTTTAGCGGATCACCCAGAGTCGATGACGATATATTTCCTCAGTTTCCTGTTTCTGTCAGCATTACCTTTTATGCCCTACAAGACCTCAGAGGTGTAGTCCACAAGTGACAGTGGAAAAAAAGGGTGCAGGTGAGCATTTTATATTAAACGCCATGAAGAAAACTTGTAAAGTTTGCAAAACGGTGCATATGTAGCACTAAAGCACAGCAGTGATGCACGAGCACAAACTTATGTTTATATCCAGAATGCTCCACTGTGTGAAAGGGGTTGGGGAAACTCATGCCCGTTGCTTAAGAGGTTCAGTTTAAATCAAATGTATTGTCATTATATGGTGTATTTGCATGCTTGCGGTGTAAATTCTGTCGTTCATTATTACAGGAGCGATCTACAGTATCTCTCAAAAGTGAATACACCCCTCACATTTTTGTAAATATTTGATGATATCTTTTCATGTGACAACACTGTGTGTACAGCTTGTGTAACAGTGTAAATTTGCTGTCCCCTCAAAATAACTCAACACCCAGCCATTAATGTCTAAACCGCTGGCAACAAAAGTGAGTACATCCCTAAGTGAAAATGTCCAAATTGGGCCCAATTAGCCATTTTCCCTCTGTGGTGTCATGTGACTTGTTAGTGTTACAAGGTGTCAGGTGTGAATGGGGAGCAGGTGTGCTAAATTTGGTGTCATCGCTCTCACACTCCCTCATACTGGTCACAAGAAGTTCAACATGGCACCTCATGGCAAAGAACTTTCTGAGGATCTGAAGAAAAGAATTTTTGCTCTACATAAATATGGCCTAGGCTATATTAAGATTGCCAAGACCCTGATACTGAGCTTCAGCACGGTGGCCAATACCATACAGCGGTTTAACAGGACAGGTTCTACTCAGAACAGGCCTCGCCATGGCCGACCAAAGAAGTTGAGTGCACGTGCTCAGCGTCATATCCAGAGGTTGTCTTTGGGAAATAGATGTATGAGTGCTGCCAGCATTGCTGCAGAGGTTGAAGGGGTGGGGGGTCAGCCTGTCAGTGCTCAGACCATACGCCACACACTGCATCAAATTGGTCTGCATGGCTGTCATCCCAGAAGGAAGCCTCTTCTAAAGATGATGCACAAGAAAGCCCGCAAACAGTTTGCTGAAGACAAGCAGACTAAGGACATGGATTACTGGAACCAGATGGTGTCAAGCGTGTGTGGCGGCAACCAGGTGAGGAGTACAAAGACAAGTGTGTCTTGCCTACAGTCAAGCATGATGTTGGGAGTGTCATGGTCTGGGTCTGCATTAGTGCTTCCGGCACTTGGGAGCTACAGTTCATTGAGGGAACCATGAATGCCAACATGTACTGTGACATATTGAAGCAGAGTATGACCTTCGGAGACTGGGCCGCAGGGCAGTATTCCAGTATGATGACAACCCCAAACACACCTCCAAGACGCCCACTGCCTTGCTAAAGAAGCTGAGGGTGAAGGTGATGGACTGGCCAAGCATGTCTACAGACCGAAACCCTATTGAGCATCTGTGGGGCATCCTCAAATGGAAGTTGAAGGAGCACAAGGTCTCTAACATCCACCAGCTCCATGATGTCATCACTGAGGAGTGGACTCCTGTGGCAACCTGTGAATCTCTGGTGAACTCCATGCCCAAGAGGCTTAAGGCAGTGCTGGAAAATAATGGTGGCCACACAAAATATTGACACGTTGGGCCCAATTTGGACATTTTCACTTAGGGGTTAACTCACTTTAGTTGCCAGTGGTTTAAACATTAATGTCTGTGTGTTGAGTTATTTTGAGGGGACAGCAAATTTACACTGTTACACAAGCTGTACACTCACTACTTTACATTGTAGCAAAGTGTCATTTCTTCAGTGTTGTCACATGAAAAGATATAATCAAATATTTACAAAAATGTGAGGGGTGTACTCACTTTTGTGAGATACTGTATTTGTAACGAGGCCGCATTGCTCCTCGCTCGCAGTGTAGAAGCGGTGATGAACAGTTCAGGTGATTTACAGGGCAGGAAAAGACAAGGCATACTTATACTGCTTTTATTTTAGTAACTGAGTAGTTTGCTAGACTCCTGGCCATTCTTCTGATTTATCTTGTGCTAGAAACTGAAACAATGGTTGTATCTTTCTCTTCCATTTTTCTTCAGTTGTTTGAATCGTGGTTTAAGGGAACCAGACACAAGTGGGAACAGGAAGTTGGGAGAGTATAGACTGTTGATGCCAGATAAGCCGTGTCAGACTGGTACAGGGAATTTACTGAGCCTGATATCAGTTGGAAAGTTACCTTGTTGCAAAAAATTGAGGATACCCAAATTCATTTTGTTGCTTGCTAACACAAATGTAGTTTTGAAATATACACTTACTGACCACTTTATTAGAAACACCTAATAACATTTGAATATTCGTGCAGTTATCCAATCAGCCAATCATGTGGCAGCAGAGCAAAGCATAAAACCATGCAGATACAGGTCAATAGCTTCTGTTAATGTTCACATGAAACATTAGAACAGAAAAAAGTGATCAGTGACTCATTGATCATGACATCGTTATTGTGTTTGAGTTTTTGAGTGGGACATGATGTGGTCTTCTGCTCTTGTAGCCCATCCACCTCAAGGTTTGAGGTGTGTTCTGTTTCTGCTCACCACTGTGGTAGAGTGCTTATTTGAGTTAATATAGACTTCCTGCAATCTTGAAACATGCTTCACTTAAGTCACATGTAATCTGACTATGTTTTGAATACGTTTTGTTGGTTTTATGCATTGCGCTGCTGCCATATTATTGGCTGATTGGAGAATTGCATGAATTGCTTGAGCAGATGTTCCTATTAAAATGCCTGGTGAGTGTATGGGTCATTTCAATTCTGGTGTCACACTGGTTGGTTATTATTCATAATACAGAACTCTGTACTATGAAAATAATGGTGTACATTACATTTTTTACTCAGCAAGCTATAATATTGAAGTTTGGGTTTATACTACATTTTTGGCAAGAATGCAACCCAGCAACATAGTCTGTAGGCAAATACTACACAAAAACCTGTCAATTATTTCAGTGCAAGTACCACACAACAGCCTAAATCTGAATTTACAGCAAAAAATGGCTTACTACTTTTCTTTTTTGATGGACGATGGCAGACAAAGAATAGTCTCATATATGACCTTTAGGCTTTCCTCATTGGCCTCCTCCCAGAAAAGGAAAAGTCCATTAGGTTAGACTAGCACATACTATGTTTAGCTTGGTCTTTTTGAACTTTAAGAACAGCTTACCCATTATCCTTTGAACCTTTGAATGGAGAAAGTACTGATACTGAAAACAAAGTGATGTTTGTGGAACAGTAATTCAGCTATTTACTTGAGGGATTTAAAGATCAGTAATAACACAAAGCAAATACCACTTATGAATAGATGCCATAACCAATGTAGTGTGCGTGCAACCAATTATCAGCCTGTTATGTATAAAATTATTGCTCAGATTTCAGTCGCTCCAGGATTTTGCGATCGCAGAAATTAATGCAAAATCAAGCAAACTCCGCAATATTCAGAGGAGTTTACAACTCTTTCTACATTACCACAGATTTTCCACATATTTGGGCCAAGATGCGTCATGTAACGTCATCACAACGCACCTTCAGTCTTCGATTCACATGAGTACAGCTAATGGGTCTAACTTACCAACAAACATCATTGCGAAATTTCAATTTCTCCAATTCAAGTAGTTTTACACACAAAGAAACTCCACAAAATCCTGTATGGACTGAGATTTCAGGGTTTAGGGAATGTTCTTAAGAATAAGCTTAATGTGTCTGGAGGATAGCATACAATTAGAGTCTAGGTTTTTTTTTTTATTATTAATAAAGGGTTTTTGTTTTGGTGGTGGTGGTGACCACCAAATGCATATTTAGTCAGAATTGACCTATTCCTAAGTGAACTACAGTGTAAATATGTATCACTTTACACTAAAGAGAGAGAGAGAGGGAGAGGGGGTAGCTTCATCCAGACTCCTTAGATCCACTCTTAGCCATGGGTACTCAAGTAGAGGGCGTTTAAATCAGTGGCTGTCTGCCTAAAATTTCTGAAGGCCAACATGGTGGTTAATTAAGAGGTAATTACAAATCTCAAAATAACACTGAGATTTACAGACCTCCCTATCTACTTCTGGAGACGTGGCGCATAGATTAACAATAAGATAATAAAATGAACCTTAACAGAAATGGGCTTTATCAGAAAAAATAACAAATCTGTGTGTCTGAAAGACAAATCAGAAGAGTTTTGATTTTAGATTAGTCCAAAAATGAAACCATTTTGACATGACGAGGCCCCATGCTTGGCGAAGAGCTAGCCTGTCCTATCACCGAAAAACATATCCTTTCTTTCAGGCATGGTGGAGGAGCCCTCATCAAATTTGAGCATATGATGGAAATAAATTGATGACCATATAGATGGATAAAAGGTCATGCCATTTTAAAGTTAGATATTATTGCGAAGCCATTGTACACACCCAAAAAATTACTTGATAAATAAAACTGACTGACTGGTCACACAATATTCCTGTATCTGTGACCTTGATTACATTTGTCCAACATGGTCATTGAGTTCTTAAGAAGAGTGTTTGGATAACTCAAGTTTGGCATAATCAGGGCATTTCATCATGCCAGTGATCCTAAACCTTCAAATAAGTTCACTAACTAAGAGATTCCAGCACTGTCAGAAACTGATCATGGATCAGTTATTGCTGCTAAAGAAGGTGCCACAAGTTATTGCCTGTAATAATTTTAAGTTCATATACACCAAGGATAATGTGTGATTTGGGGCAGTGGTAGCTCAGTGGTTAAGACGTTAGACTACTTATCAGAAGGTCGTAAGTTCAAATACCAGCACTGCCAAGCTTCCACTGCGGGCCCCTGAGCAAGGCTCTTAACCTTCAAATGCTGTATATATGCGATAAATGTAAGTTGCTCTGGATAAGGGTGTCTACCAAATGCCGTAAATGTAAATATAAATTATTTGTTAAGAGGCACAGGCTACTAATTGAGCACAAAATACTTTTTTTCATGTGTGTGGGAATTTCATCCATTCTCCCATTTTCTGTACCACACACTTGCACACCCAATCATCATGAGATGCTAATCAGTCTCTAACGCAAGTCTTTGGACTGGGGGAGGAAACCAGAGTACCCAGAGAAACCACCGAAGCACAGGGAGAATATGTAAATACCATTGACGCAGTTTGGAGATGGGAATTGAACCCCCAGCCCCGGAGGTGCGAGGGAATTTATTAAGCAAATGTATTATATCTATTACAGTTTGGACACACTAGATATCATTTCCTAGTCTTAAAGAGATGTTGATAAAGGCTCATTGCTGGAATGTAATTACTGATGTTAAATCAAATTGTCTTATTTAAAATGAAACGACTCAAACAAGTAGTTATGGGAAACAGCAAACAGCTCGGCCTATGTGAGAACTTAAAGGAAGTCCTCCTATATGAAGCTTCTCGTGAAGCTTTTTGACACGATGCAAACAGTTCCCAAAGCGTAAACAGGAATACTGTTAAGAATTTAAAATATTAACTACTTTCCTTGGTCACTGCTTAATTGCGTGTGTGTTATTTCACTGTGTGGAAGTCTGTATTACTTTAAAGTGATTTTAAAGTACACTTTTGTAGTAAAAATTAAAAAAAAAAAAAAAAAAAAAGCACCACTGTAAGGAAAAAAATATGTAAGCACATATCTTGTTACAATATAGACATACTCATTGAGTTTGGCTTCCTGTACTGATGAGGATGAGATCAAGAGCAGGAAGACCTGTCTCTGCTACCATGGAGACAAACAGGAAGTGGTGGTATGAAACTTGGCGTGTGAGATGTGTGTAGCGAGATACATGCTGAGTTTGCACTATGTTGCTGAAATGAAGTGGAGCATAGCGGCAGGTCAATAAACTAAAGATAGAGAATATGATATGCCTGTTTTCACTGACTAATTTGAATCGGTGACTTTTTACGCACTTCCACTTCACAAAATCTCCAATGACAATTTTAGAACAACTTTTGGTTAAGTTTCTTTTTTTTTTTATTCCCTCAAAAGTTCAGCATCTGTGTGTTTTCTCACCTGTTGAGTAACTTGATGCCCTGCCATTTATTTATTTATTTGTTTGTTTGTTTGTTTATTTATTATCCATTAAAATATGACATTATTTTTGGTGCATTTTACATCTTGAAGTAAATTCTCACTTTGCGACAGCTCTACTTGTCTCACACTGCGGTTAATGTGCCCGGCTCCCATAATGCTTCTTTTTTTGTCTGTACTGCTATGTAGGTTGTCTAATCAGAGTTTCATGACTAGTTGTTGGGGCACTCCTTACCCAAGCAGATGATTTTACATCAAGCAGTACTTTTTCCCGAATAAATTAAAGGCCATTGTTGTAATACCTAATAATCGATCCCCATTTTGCAGACGCTGTGCCCCTTTTTTCATTTTTTTTTTAATACCAGCCCACTGTCGGACCAATAGAGTGCACAATAATTGAAGTATATCACAGTCTAATAATGATGTACAGCCTTAATTGTATTGCAGCTAGACAAAACAACAAAACTAGGCTGTGTCACGTATTACGTATTCAAGAGCCAAAGCTGCTGAACACAAGCTCAGCTGAAGTGAAGAAGAAAATCTCATTAAGAGCTTCACAACATGTCAAGAAAATGTCGGAGGTGGTAAAGAGCAAAACCGGGTCTAATTAGATTTTCGGAAAAGAGAAGCGTGACAGTGGTGTTGATGCCCCACAATGCATTAAGTTCACACAGGTCCTATTCTTAGTGGCTGCTTAGCATTGTGACCTAGAAATAGACACTTCTTGGAAAACATTGGCCTGTTTTATGACTTATTGACCTAAATCTAGCATTGTAGAGATACCAAATAGTACACTAATGTTTTCCAGTGACACATTGCCTTACATAGCCGCATGCAAGAATTTGTCATGGTCCTGAGTCCATTGTTATTGTAGATTAGGCCACCAAGGTGTGCACTGTTGACTTCTGAGCAGTAGAAATTGTGTGTAATGTAACAGCATCCTGTCATGCCCCCTATCTCTGATTTGAATATTGTATTACCTGTAGGTCTGAGGGGGAAATGAGAAGTTGGCGATATACAGTGGTGTGAAAAAGTGTTTGCCCCCTTCCTCATTTCCTGTTCCTTTGCATGTTTGTCACACTTAAGTGTTTCGGAACATCAAATTAATTTAAACAATAGTCAAGGACAACACAAGTAAACACAAAATGCAATTTGTAAATGAAGGTGTTTATTATTAAAGGTGAAAAAAAATCCAAACCATCATGACCCTGTGTGAAAAAGTGATTGCCCCCTAAACCTAATAACTGGTTGGGCCACCCTTCGCAGCAACAACTGCAACCAAGCGTTTG
>JAFFST010049995.1:145586-169904 GCA_022414735.1 Noturus placidus
CTAGAGAAATTGAGCCTCATTGCACGTTATCGCAAACGCTTGGTTGCAGTTGTTGCTGCTAAGGGTGGCCCAACCAGTTATTAGGTTTAGGGGGCAATCACTTTTTCACACAGGGCCATGATGGTTTGGATTTTTTTTCACCTTTAATAATAAACACCTTCATTTACAAATTGCATTTTGGGTTTACTTGTGTTGTCCTTGACTATTGTTTAAATTGGTTTGATGTTCCGAAACACATAAGTGTGACAAACATGCAAAGGAACAGGAAATGAGGAAGGGGGCAAACACTTTTTCACACCACTGTACACCATTTAATTACCTGAAGCACAGTGCGTTCATTGGGGATGACTTATTGCTTGACGTTGGTTTTAGATCCACATGAGAACTTATTTATTTATTTATTTATTTATTGAATAAAATGGCGCATTGTTTAAATGGAGACATCGCCTTCTGACTATGTGGAATCATCGCTCACACTGTCATTGTGCCCGTCACTTCACAGAAGTGAGAGAGCAAGAGCGAGCGTGCTTGCGAGAGACAGAGAGAGAAATAGATTTCTTGATTTGAAAATTGCCCTTTGATAAAGCCAGAGCTAACAGATAGAGGAATATTATTTACATTTACATTTATTCATTTAGCAGACGCTTTTATCCAAAGCGACTTACAAATGAGAGATACAAGCAAAGTGATATCAAGCAGGGAACAATACAAGTAGTGCTACTATACAAGATCTATTAATTGAGTACTAGAAGAAGCAAAGTGCGCAGAGTAGAGGTGCAAGTGCATTTTCTTTTTTCTCTTCTCATGAGTTGGTTAGGTGTTGACGAAGATTATGGCTCTGATAGCCATGAGCAGGCTACAGGCTTTAATAATGCTGCAGCTGTTGGAGGCTAGAGGATCTAGCTCTTACGTTTATTTACCTTGATTTTCAATAGAAATGATCTACATGTTAGACTTTAAATAGACAACAAAATACACATTACTGAAGCCACTGCTCCAGCAGCATAGAATCAAATGATCCCTGTAGTGTTGCATTGATTTAGTCTTCGTATAAAGCATTTTTGTTGGCTCTTTGGTGCACAAGCCAAAAATGGACAGGTTTTTTCTGTCCAAGGTCAAGTGGTAATATCTACAGTTTTGTACACCGGAATTTGTAAACCACTAAGGTTGTCAAATTATATTCCAATTTCACAGGTGTGAAAATGTTTTTTTTTTTTTTTTCTCAGTAGTATTATACTTGATCTCAACAAGAACAATGTAATTGAAGGATAAAATTACCAAGGAAATCACTTCCAACTACACTGTATGGACAAAAGTGTGTGGACGTTTGACAATCACACCCATATCTGCTTTTTGAACATCCCATTCCAGATTCAGTTGTCCCTTTGTTGTTAAAATAACCTCCACTCCTCTGGGAAGGCTTTCCACTAGATTTTGGAGCATGGCTATGGATATTTGTGCTCATTCAACCACAAGAGCATTAGTGAGGTCCAGGCACTGATGTTGAGCATGAGGCCTGGGTTGCAGTCAGCGTTCCAGTTCATCTCAAAAGTGTATACGTGAGGTTGAGGTCACGGCTCTGTGCAGGCCACTAGATTCTTCCACTCCAATTTTGGCAAACCATGTCATTGACTTCATTGAGTCATTTTGTGCACAGGTGCATTGTCATGCCAGAACAGGTTCGGGCCTCTTTGTTCCAGTGAAGTGACATTATAATGCTCCAGCATAGAGGGACGTCCTATAAAAGTGTGTGCTTCCAACTTTGTGGCCCACATATGGGTGTGATGCTCATGTGTCAACAAACCTCTGGCCATGTAGTGTAGGTATTCGCTTGCTAACTGGCTCACTTGCCACTTGGATAGATTTGTAACTTTCTATCAGAGTAAAGCAACAGTGTTCCCTTAGATTTCATATATATATATATAATATATATATATATATATATATATATATATATATATATAAATAATTTCTTTGGTTCTATTTATATTTATCTTTGTCCACATTTTTTCTGTTATTGGTAGGACCTGTGAAGAAAATGGTTTTGTATATTAAAATCTAAATGAGGGAGGGACATTAGTTATGACATGACCTCAAATAAATATTCTCTTTGTTAGAAATCTGCATGATCATTTCTCTGTAGAATGATTGTTTATCCGTCTCTCTTCTGTGGTTTTTTTTGTTTGTGCCTTTTTAGATAAATGAGTTGAGTCATGTTCAAATCCCCATCATGCTGATGCCTGATGACTTCAAGGCCTATTCGAAGATCAAGGTGGACAACCACCTGTTTAACAAGTGAGTTAAATTGACTGCTTCTAATTTCAAAATGTACTCAGATTTTTCCTATTTATTTATTTATTTATTTTAAACTTTATAATTTTTCCTTTCAGGGAGAATATGCCAAGCCACTTTAAATTCAAGGAGTACTGCCCTCTCGTTTTCCGTAATTTGAGAGAAAGGTTCAGCATTGATGACCAGGACTTCCAGGTATGTTCATAAAGTGATGAAGTTAGACATGGGGTCTGTGATAACAAGTCATCGTTCTCCAGATGCACCTTTCTGAGTATATCATTATCATGAGTTATTCTGTAGTATCAGCCTCAGACTCTAAAGGTCAGGTCACATAGTGAGCATCATTTGCACTCATTTCTGGCCAGAAGCATGAGAATATTGAACTTCTGTGTGCCAGTGTCCAGTCGAAACACGAACTTTTGAGCACCTGGGCACAATGAGCGTTTTGGAGCTAGATATAGTCACTGCACTGGAAAGGGC
Organism: Noturus placidus; assembly: GCA_022414735.1. Lineage (NCBI taxonomy): Eukaryota > Metazoa > Chordata > Actinopteri > Siluriformes > Ictaluridae > Noturus > Noturus placidus. Next base: position 148,359 of record JAFFST010049995.1, read on the forward strand.
TTCAAATTTCTGTCATTACCAGTTATTAAAGTTTCCTTTTTAGCAGATGGTAGTGAGCAAGTGAGAGAAACGGGCTACAGGAAAAGGTCTTCAGTTACTCATCTGCCATGTTATTAAAATTTTTGTTTTCTGTGAAAGTTGATGTTGCATGACCATGTTTCTTATTTTAGTTTATTAATTTATGAAATTAGTTAAGTCTTGAGCTTTTCTTTTCCTTATAGAATGTTCACATATACCGCGAAAACAAAATAATTTTTACGATATTGCCCAGAGTTTAGGTCCGGACGTTGAACAGCACAGAAGTTTAACCTTACAGTATTTTTACTAAATAGTATAAAGTAGATTTAAAGTTCTTGGTAAAGTCTGACTTGGCTGACATCTTGGTGACACTTCCCAGAAGTTATTTTCAGCCATAAGACAACACCCTTATCTCCTTGAATGGGGAGAGACCCGAATACCAGAAATGGATCAACAAGATGATGTTTCGAAGACTGGGTTGAAATGGCTGTAAAATTGTCTTTAGTCCTGATGATCTGAAAAAAGCCATATTTTGTCAGGTGGCTCCAGTTGCTTCACCACCTGACAAAAAAAAATAAACTGACAAACTTATATCTACTCATACGTCAGAATTTAATACACCAGGCATTTTCATTCACATCTTTTCCAGCATGCCGATTGGCTCTTTTTTATTTATTTATTTACATTTACATTTATTCATTTAGCAGACGCTTTTATCCAAAGCGACTTACAAATGAGACACACTCACACACCAATGGTAGCAGAGCTGCCATGCAAGGTGCTAGCTTGCCATCGGGGGCAACTTAGGATTCACTGTCTTGCCCAAGGACACTTCGGCAGGGGATCATCACCAACCCTACGATTAGTGGACAACTCGCTCTACCGACTGAGCCACAGCCGCCCGCGGGACTTTGTCCTGAGTATTACAGCTGTCATATTTGGTGTTACACACTGCTCCATTCATATTGCAAGCAGTTGGCTGTTCATATCATCTGGGTAGATTCAGTCCTCCTTGAGGAAAAACCCATGATTAATGAGTTGTAATTTAGTCATTAACCCCTCAATCTGCTGTCGTAAAATGGACCATTTATTCCACGTAATGACGGCGTAATTTCAGGGCGATCCTTTTATGTCTCAGCCACCCACATACATCCAGTGCGCTTAATATCGTTTCCAGTGTGTCTCTTACTCCCTTGTGAAAGAAAACATTGTCTCATTGGTGAACAGTGCTAATTGCTGTGCTTTAGGCAAAGGGAAGGTATTTGAAATTTTTTGTTTGTTTTTGTTTTTTACTTGCACAAAGAACAAATTAAATATCCGGTAGTGTAGGTATTCTGTTCTTTGGTTATTTTAGAATATGCTTCTTTATAAGGCTAAACTGTAGGGAACCAAAAAAAAAAAAGACAGTTGCATAACCACCACAGGTTGTTTCACATTCATTTCCACAACCGATCACATGCTGTCACTACATGCTGACCCACTGTTTATTTCTAAGAGAAAACACAGGGGTGATTTTAAACCTTGTGTGGAATTTTGGTGCATTTTCTCTGCTTTTTCTGCTTTATTCTATCACACCTCCCTCAGCTTTTGAAGGATGTAATAATTAGCCAGCAAGCTGAATAAAGTGTGTTTTAAAATATGCTGTGTGCAAGCGTTAAAGTTGACTCCCTGTGTTTTGTGTGTTTACGTGTAGAACTCTCTGACCCGCAGCGCACCTCTTGTTAGTGAGGCTCAGGGTCGTAGCGGTGCCCGCTTCCACACCTCCTATGACAAGAGATACGTCATTAAGACCATCAGCAGTGAGGACGTAGCCGAGATGCACAACATCCTTAAAAAATATCACCAGGTGTACATGCGCACACACACATGCAGATGCATACTGAACGTCTTCAACGCTGTATTATACATGTAAATATATATTAAAGGGTTTTATATTGCTTTAACTGAGATGATTTTTATTATTGAGCATGTTTTTGTTGTTGAGCATGCACGCGTGTGCGCACACATTAGAGACCCACATTTAGAGCAGTCTGGGGAAAGATTGCAGCTTGTTCAGTTTAGAGATTTATCTACTGATGGTTCCTAAAGCCAAACTGGCCTGTGTGGGGGCGACAGATCTCTGGAACTCATTTCCTCAATCACTCACTTTTCTTCTCTGTTCTCTTTCAAGAACCAACTAAAAGAAAACCGTTTCTCTTAACATGATCACTTCTCATGTTCCTAGCTCTCCTTTCTCCTTATTTCTCTTTTTACATGAACTATAAAATGACCTTTAGTATGAAAATATGCTGTGTAAATAAAATGTATTAAACGTTGCATATGTGCTTTAGTTATATCGATCATGCTTTATTAGTTGTGTGCTTTCTTTCTCGTAGTTTATTGTGGAATGTCACGGTACTACACTGCTGCCTCAGTTTCTGGGCATGTACCGCATCACCGTGGACGGAGATGAAACCTATATGATTGTAACACGCAATGTCTTCAGCCACCGGCTGTCTGTCTATAAGAAATACGACTTAAAGGTATGTAATGGGAAGTGAAGAGCGATGAATTTTGGTTGATAATTTGATGACTAAACTATGAACTGACGAGATCTTTTTCTTTCTAAGGGATCTACTGTTGCGAGGGAGGCGAGTGACAAGGAGAAGGTAATGATGTTAAAGCAGAATTCCGTAAATATCCAGTTCTTATATATTCTTTACTATGGTTGTTAACTTTCCTTATCGATATCGTTATACTTGGACGATGTGACCAGCAAAGATTTCAGTGATAAACAAATATTTGTTCAAAGTAAGTAAATTAGAAGTAAAGAAAATTAGAAACATCATCCGCCGTTGTATGTTTATGCATATGCAGTGCAGATCAGGTAGCGATTGAAGACATAATAATAATAATAATTTGTATAGCGCTTTTTACAATGGTACATTGTCTCAAAGCAGCTTTACAGAAATATCATTTTTACATTTACAAGCGACTTACTAATGAGAGCACACTCACACACCAATGGTAGCAGAGCTGCCATGCAAGGTGCTAGCTTGCCATTGGGGGCAACTTAGGGTTCAGTGTCTTGCCCAAGGACACTTCGGCATGGGATCACCCGGGCCGGGATTCGAACCACCAACCCCACGGTTGATGGATTAGTGGACAACCCGCTCTACCGACTGAGCCACAGCCGCCCCATAAAACACATAAAACTTCTGCATGGTAAAACAAGTGACACAGCAACTGCTGTTTGGGCCTGTTTACACCTGGTCACTTCATGCCTTTTCTCTGATCAGATAGCTGTCCGATTGTGAAAAGACTAGGTGTAAATGCCTTCCGAAACGCATTCGAGACTGATTGATTAAAATCCAATCGCTCAAGCCACTTCAGGAGGCGGTCTGATTCGCATTCCAGACGAAACTGGACAAGTCTAAATGCATCTGCTTGTTAAAACAACATACGTCAGTGCTCGCTCCCAAACGGAAGTACGGACCGGTATAGCCTGATGGAGCTGAGTGTGCCTCCTCATTAAATGGCTTTGCAGGCTGACACAAAGATAATGGAAGGTCTGGCACCCCATCCGGAAACTGGATAGCCAGTCTTGTTCCGTAAAAGAAGACAGCTCTATATTTTTCCACTGGTGTTGACTCATCCAGGTATCATCCAGGTATCTCGCTGGGCTTTAAAGTTTAGTATTGCCGACAGCGAAAATGCTGCACATAATAAGTACTGTCTTTTTGTTGTGTAAGCATTGTAGCAAACATTTTCATTTTATTTTTGACTGCAATTCACAAACCCAAATAGATGAAAATAACGGTGGCTGCCATTTCAGTTCAGCAGAAATGTGTATTTGCATTTTGCACGGGAATAGATTGGATTTATATCCCTTTAGCTGAAATGCATTAAGTGCAAGTGGAACCATTTTAACAAATCAGATAGCGGTCCGATCAGAGAAAATGCATGAAGTGACCAGTTGAAAACAGACCGTTTGTAATTTTAATTATGTTTGAAATGATTTGCAAAAGTTTACATTATAAATAATCTCCTGTGTTTGACACTCTTAACTAATGGGAAGATAAGTTTTCTTTTCTTTGGTCAGTTTTATTTTCTTCCCATTTCTTAAGTCTTCCTAAGTTTTCTGAGGCCAAAATATGTTTTGTTTTGTAAATCTTGTTGTCTTGCTTCATTTGGGATTGTTCTTGTAGGAGTGATGAGATGTAGATATTTTTCATTATTTCTATTTTTGCTTCATGCTCTGTTAGTCATTATGAAATAGCAAAGGAGGAAACAAATGTAAAACAAGCCTGTGTTTAGCTGTGTTTTGCAAGGAGCTATTTTTCTCAATTTTCAGTTCTACATCTTTTGAAATTATTTTAATTATTGCTTACGTTTGTTGGGAAAAGTGTATCTGTGCTGAATCTCACACTGAAAATATGAGAGAAATCTCACCTTAATTGAAGTTAGATTTACAGAATTCTAAGAAAATGCAAACCCTTTTCAAGATACTTTTTTTTCTTATGAACGGAATGTAATTGAAGGATGTTACCATTTATATTTTACTTGAAGTTCATCCGCATGTTTTTATGAAGTCATCCAGAAGTCGTTCATGACTGCCTGTTTTACTGGGGTATGAATATGAAGCGACACAGCCCAAATTCCCTTAATCATTCATCAACGTGGGAATAATGAGATAATATACAAATCAAATGAGACCAAATCGCAGTCAACACACTGTGAAGAGGACGTTCGAGTGGCCAAAAAATCTCCAAGGATCACAGCTGGAGAATTGCAGAAGTTAGTTGCGTCTTGGGGTCAGAAAGTCTCCAAAACTACAATCCGAAATCACCTACAACACCACAGGTTATTTGGAAGGGTTTCAAGAAAAAAATCCTCTACTCACATGCAAAAACAAACGCAAGAGTATTCAGTTTGCCAGACCCTACTGGAACTTCAAATGGGATCGGGTTCTATGGTCAGATGAAACCAAAATAGAGCTTTTTGGTAATAAACACCAGAGGTGGTTTCGGTGCACACAGAGAGGTAGCCATATGGAAAAGTACCTCATGCCCAAGGTTAAATATGGTGGTGGCTCTTTAATGTTTTGGGGCTATTTTTCTGCCAGAGGACCTGGACAATTTATTAGGATACATGGCATCATGGACTCTATCAAATATCAACAGATATTAAATAGAAACCTGACTGCCTCTGCCAGAAAGCTTAAAATGGGGCACATCAACACAAAAATGTTTACTGACCACAAAATCAAGGTCCTGCCATGGCCATCCCAGTCCCCTGACTTAAACCCCATAGGAAACCTGTGGGGTGAAATGAATAGGAGAGTTCACTAGCGTGGACCTCAAAATTGGAAGGATTTGGAGAGATTCTGTGTGGAGGACCGGCCTCAGATCTCTTGTCATGTATTCTCCAACCTCATCAGGCATTATATGAGAAGACTCAGAGCGGTTATCATGGCAAAGGGAGGTAGCACAAAGTATTGACTAAAAGGGAGTTAATAATTGTTGCACACCTATATTTAACAAAGATATTTTTGGGGGATAGACCTTTGTTATTTTTGCAATTGTTGATATCCATGAGAACAAAGTATTTTGGTGAAGTTTTTGAAAAAAAAATCAAAAGGTTAAACAGTAAAGACAAATTTTCACAGCCTTTTTTGCTTATATTTACCAAGGGTACCAATATTAGTGGAGGGCACTGTATATTGCCCTCGTGGGTGGATGATGGTTAGAGAGGAAAAAAATTAGCACATTTGGAGATTAGCACAGGATTGTAGCATTTTGAAATCATTAAGTTTCCAAATTAACAATTAGATGTCACCTCCATTCCAACAAAATATTTACAAGGCATGCCAGAAAAAATTCTTTCCTGTCATCTGTCAGATGAGCTGTCTTTCAGGTAAGCCCCTGGAGTTTGCTAGATGCTACCAGAACTTTGACTGGAACTGGATTCTATTGTCAGAAGAGGAAAACATGGAGGAAACGTAGCGGTTTTTTTTTTTTTTTTGGGGCACTAAACAAGTTTAGTTTGCTTTGAAAGGAAGGGTGGTTACATGGAAAAGAACCTAATCCCATCTGTTAAGCATTGTGGATGATCTCTTATGTTGTTGTGCTGTTTTTCACCCAAAGACCTTGGGACCTTTTGTTAGGATATTCTAAGGACTCCATGAAGTACCATGAGATTTTTACAGATTAAAATCTTGTCTGCCTCTAAACTACAACTGAATTGTTTGATGTTCTATTAGGACAGTGATGCAAAACATTCATACCCATGCAAAAATGGTTCAGTGAGCACTGAATCAAGTTTTCAACATGGCTATTCCAGCTTTGTAGGACAAGACTGCATAGGAGTACTAAATGTAAAGGAGCCAATAATTACAATGCATGCCACTAGCATGTGTTTTCCTGTATAATTTATTACAGTTGTAATTCATTACATCACTGCAATTCCTAAAAACCCACGGGAAATTCTGAGACGAACTTTTGGTTAAAATAAATGCTGGTAAATCTATTGTTTAGTTATTGGCAAACTGATTTCACCGTAAATTAAATGACTTGTTCAGCGCAGTGAGGTCTTTCTTTGGGCTCAAGGACATTCAGCTGTAAAGGCACTTTATTTTAGAATAAATATGCAATAAGCTCTGGTATTCCTTCCTTATTTTAATGTTCATATAAAATATGTGCAGCTGATTTTCCGTTCTTTTTTTTGTGCGTGCACATTCAGGTTTTTTTTTGGCACAGATATTTACTAGTTGGCTGCTTCAGCCATTTCACACTTTCATGCACTGCCACTCTCAAACAGATTACATTTAAATTGTGAATTGCAAGGGCTACTATTTTTAAATTAAACTCTTCTTATTTAGCAGCAGTCATTGTCACAAAGCAGCTTTATGGAGAATTAAGAGCGAGCCATATGCGACAAGTAGAAAACTTTAGCGGAAAAGAGACTCAAACCAGATTACCGCAAGAGTACAGTTAGCTATTCAATCTATTACACTCATTTATTCATAGCCTTTTATTTATACAGTACCCTGCAGAATTATTGGCACCCTCATAAACATAAAGAAACATTAGTGAATAAAAAGAATTAACACATGTACACAGTTAATACAGGCACTTTATTTTGTGTTATTTATACTTTTTTTCTTTTCTAAACCTTCTAAAAAAAAAAAATTATAGATTGGGATGCCTGTCTTTCAAATAATTACAGTCTATTCTTGTAAAGTCTTAGAAAGTTTGTACATTTGGACTTCCTCTTCAAAACGTATCACAGATTTTCAGTAGGGTTCAAATTCAGAGACTGAGACGAGGAGTCAGCTGATTTGTGCTGGTCAACAATAATTTACCTGTTTTATGTTTTTGCCCATGATAATGGAAGACAAAGGGATTTTACATGCGTGCAACCACAATTTATACCCCAGGAAAACAGAACATGGTAAAAACAATGTTTCTGGGAGCAACTTGATAATAAGGGTGTTTTGTTTTATTTTTTTTTTTCCTCAATGGCAATATGCATTTGTTTACAATATTCTTAAGGGGATGTCAGTAATTTGTCAAATATCTTCTCTCAATATTAGCTCAATGGTTAAGACATTGCTCTACTGATTGGAAGGTCATGAGTTCAAATCCGTGCCACTGCTGGGCCCTTGAGCAAGGCCCTTAACCCTCAACTGCTTGATTGTATAAATGAGATAAATGTAAGTCGCTCTGAATAAGGGTGATTGCTAAATGCCATAAATGTAATGGCAAATGAGTTACAATTGAGCGTTAAAGGTCTTGCTCAAGGACCCAACAGTGGCAGCTTAGCAGCACACTTCAACCTTTCATTCAGAAGCCCAGAGCCCTAATCACTGAGCTGCCATGGCTCTACAGGGAACTATATCTTGTGTTTGGTGGAAGATGTCCATTTTTTTTTTGTTGGCATAGAAACTTTAGACAAAGTAGGTTACATTTAGTACTAAAGGGTTCTTCAGGTTGCCCCTGTGTGGAACTCTTAGGTTCAAAGTTCAAACCCATTCAGGAGTCTAGAACTAAAGAACTTTTGAGGAACCCAGTTAAATTCAAATTTATAGACCTGCACACAGGTATATACATTTCCACCATAATTGTACCAGTGGTGTTCTAGCTAACCCAGATGTACAGTAGATCAACAGTCAACACACATACAGAAAAGGAGTAACATAAAGGCACAGGCAATGTTAAATCTGTAAGAGTCTGTACAATAGACATTATATGGGTGTGTGTCAGCAGCAGAATGCCAACATGATAGTTAAAGGCGCAGATAACATGGAGTACAACAAAGAATACAGGTGTATAAAAGTGACCAGAGTCACCTCAAATCAACACTCACTGTGGCTTAACTACAACTAGCTCAGTTTTAACAGGGTTACTAATGTGTTATAGTTAAGTCCGTTTAACCTTTTATGTTTGTTCTGAGAGTAAATATGTAAATATTCTGCAGCAGTTAATATCACTGGGAGGATGGAAAATGTAGGCATGTGATTGAAGAAGGTAGTGCTCAGTTTTAAACCCAGCTCTCAGTTAGAAGTCAGCATGTTGTGCAATGCACAGGTTGCCGGTGGTCAGAGGTGACATAAGGAGACCAGACTTCTATTTTAATCCTGTTATTCTCCCACACACTGCATCTAATCCCTGTTGTATCCCTGGGCTCTCATAGGATTGTGCAAGGCCTTCACTGATGCCAAAATGGCTATTCAAGACAAATACACACCCTCACGTACAAAGTATGTGCTAACACACACAAACTGATTGCTTCTCCATCATTTAGCACTTATCTATCCTTTTAGTTATCATGTTCTCTCTTATATGCAAATAGCTGGCATTATACACTGATCACACAGCCAGTTTTACACAAATTAGGATTTTTGTCAGTGGTAATGATATTGTGGTGGGAAAATGACGGATAAAATGAGCTGGTTTTACTAAATATACCAGTAGTTTAATAAATCAGGGCTTTATTCAAGCAGCATAACCATCAGTTATAAATGTCAGTAGTTATAATGTAACTTTTTAAATCACGTCAGTAACATGATTTCACAGTTACTTCAGATAGGAGCAGATTTACAGTTCACTGACCAAGGGCCCAGAGTGGGGCAGCTGGCTGCTTTGCCCTTGTTAAGAGATTGCAAGTTCAAATCCCATCAATGCCACAGCTGTCCAAGAGAGCTTAAACCCAACTTATAAATGAACTGTGATCTCTCTCACTCCCACACACACAATTTTCTGCAATGATTAGCACCTTGTAGTGCCCATAGTGCATTTGGGTGTTTTTCATAACAGCGTTATGAATGCTTTATCAGTGCCTTATGTTTAAACCAGAGGAAAGTATCACTGTCAGTGTAGTAAAATTGTAATCTCCTTGGTTAAAAGGTATCATGTGTCTTACCTCGCTACCTTTGTGGTGTTAAAAACTGCCAGAAGCAGATTTGGTCAGAGACTCGGTCCGTTAGCACTCTGGTAGGCTACACGTAGAGGATTAGTTTGACAGCTCTCATTTCAGTTGCTTTCTTTTCTTTTCAGAGAAGCAGCTCTGTGTAAACTCCAGGCACTTTATAGCAACATTGTGATTTTCTGATTGAGTGTTAAGGATGATTTTGCTGCTTACACTGTTCTACCTGTTGCACTTTGTTTACTTTTGAATAATATACCATCCATCCATCCATCCATTTTCTATACTGCTTATCCTTCCTTCAGGGTCACGGGGAAACCTGGAGCCTATTCCAGGGAGCGTGGGGTAGCCCTGGACAGGGTGCCAATTGAATAATATACCATTCAGCTATTTTGTCATTGTACTTGACAACTAATTAATTTCATTATATAAAAGACAAATCTTAAGTAATTATGCATTTAAAAATTCCAAAAGTGCCTTCTCTAATGTTGTATCCTTCTGTGATCAGGAAGTGAAATGTCTACCTCTCAGTATATAAACTTCCCTTAAATGTTTCTGAATAAGGAAGTTCTCTAGCAGGCCTGTCTTTCACAACTCCACAGCTCCCTCTAGGGAGGTACTGAGTAAGAGATGTAGCGTGTATTACACATACAGTGAATAAAGGGTTGGTTATATGGTTGTTTAATGATTTTAATGTGTTTTAGGTTACAGAATTCATTTATTTTTTCTAAGATCAGTGAAAGCATGTCTTCTGACGAGGTTGCAGATGATATACTAGTATAAAAACAACACACATTAATTTATTAGCTAGAAGAGATTTGCAAACTGTCTTTGTGTCTGATCAAAAACCCATCGCAACTCCAGAGCACTGCCATGAACACAAACCATGTCCATAAAGTCCACACAGCACCTGTTAGTTTTTCCAAGCCATGCAACAGACAATGAAGAGCAGGTTAGGAAAATGAGTGTGGAGTTATTTATGTGGATAACATTTTAAGAACATTATTTTCACCATAAAAAGATGGTACTATGTGTGGGTTTTTTTTTTTTCTTCTTCTGCACAGTGGTTTATTTATTTTGTTTGATTTCAATTTGGTTAAAAAGAGTCAAAGTTTTGAAAATGTTGTGATATTTTATCTGGATCACTTAATCCGACAGTACAAGTGAAATGTTTGCACACGTTAGATTAATATATATATTTTTAATGTCGTGAAGGTGTTTTGACATGTATTGAAATGTATTTCTAGAACAGATGTAATTCATGAAGTTAAAGCATGCATATACAGTGCCTTGCGAAAGTATTCGGCCCCCTTGAACTGTTCGACCTTTTGCCACATTTCAGGCCTCAAACATAAAGATATAAAACTGTAATTTTTTGTGAAGAATGAGCAACAGGTGAGACAATCATAAAGTGGAACGAAATTTATTGGATATTTCAAACTTTTTCAACAAATAAAAAACTGAAAAATTGGGTGTGCAAAATTATTCAGCCCCTTTACTTTCAGTGCAGCAAACTCTCTCCGGAAGTTCAGTGAGGAACTCTGAATGATCCAATGTTGACCTAAATGTCTAATGTTGCTAAATAGAATCCACCTGTGTGTAATCAAGTCTCCGTATAAATGCACCTGCTCTGTGATAGTCTCAGAGGTCCGTTTAAAGCACAGAGCGCATCATGAAGAACAAGGAACACACCAGGCAGGTCCGAGATACTGTTGTGAAGAAGTTTAAAGCCGGATTTGGATACAGAAAGATTACCCAAGCTTTAAACATCCCAAGGAGCACTGTGCAAGCGATAATATTGAAATGGAAGGAGTATCAGACCACTGCAAATCTACCAAGACCCGGCAGTCGCTCTAAACTTTCAGCTCATACAAAGAGAAGACTGATCAGAGATGCAGCCAAGAGGCCCATGATCACTCTGGATGACCTGCAGAGATCTACAGCTGAGGTGGGAGACTCTGTCCATAGGACAACAATCAGTCGTATACTGCACAAATCTGGCCTTTATGGAAGTGTGGCAAGAAGAAAGCCATTTCTCAAAGATATCCATAAAAAGTGTCGTTTAAAGTTTGCCACAAGCCACCTGGGAGACACACCAAACATGTGGAAGAAGGTGCTCTGGTCAGATGAAACCAAAATCGAACTATTTGGCAACAATACAAAAGTCATGTTTGGTGTAAAAGCAACACAGCTCATCACCCAAGAGTTTGCAAAGCTTCATTAGGAATACTGTTAAGTAGAATTGTTATTATGAATAACCTCTTTGATTTGAACACTACATTTGGTCACTTCATAATGCCATGTGTTTCATTCTGTTAATGTCTTCATTACTATTGGAGTAGTGGAAAATTCTTTTTAATGAGCAGATGTGTCCAACCTTTTGACTGTTAGTGTATGTTTGCATATTGAATGGTCTGCTGTTTTTTGCTTTAAGGCGAAGGAGCTGCCTACATACAAGGATAATGACTTCATCAATGATGGACAGAAAATATACATTGATGAGGAAAATAAAAAGATATTTCTTGAGAAGCTCAGGAAGGATGTGGAGGTAAATGCAAGGTTTTTTTTGTTTAGGTTTTTTATTTTATTTATTTATTTTTGTATATAAACACCCTCTACATGCACACTTTCAAAGCAGATTTAAATTTTTCCTAAAACAATTTTCAAATAGTCTCAATTATTTATATGATTTTTGATTATTAATCTTGGTGCGTGTAGTTCCTGGCGCTGTTGAAGCTCATGGATTACAGTCTGTTGGTGGGGATCCACGATGTGGAGCGAGCAGAGCAGGAGGAAGTGGAAAGCGAGGATAATGAAGGAGATGATGAAGGAGAGAGTGATGGAGGGATTGTCGGAACACCTCCAGACAGCCCCAGCAACACTCTGGATAGCACCAAACCCCTTTCACCAGGAGACTTTGACCCTACTATTGATGTCTACGCAATTAAAAGTCACGACAGTGAGTGGAGATGATGACATTCTGTTATTGTGCTATGTAGTGACCCTAGTTATGTGCACTTTCATTAGTGCATTTAATATACCTACTAAAGCATGACTTTCAATAATGATCCACAGCTCCAGGCTGCATATCTTCCACCCCTCTTTTTTGCACACTGTTTTCATATTCTTAGTGAATTATCTTGCCCTTAATGGTATTAATCAGGTTCTGATTATTTATTTGCTGATAAACTGCATACATCAGATCATTTCAGGATCGAATTGCACTATAAAGACATGAATAAATTACAGTTGTATATGAATAAGTTACATTTAAGATGCATGGACAAAATGGTATATATTATTAATTTATACAACAGTTAGTTCCGGTCCACTACTTTGATTGTTAATCTCACTGGGATGTTTCACTGTGCATCATTCCACTCATCTGTGTTCGCAACGTGAAACTTCCACTTCCTAGTTCAAAACTATTATGACAGTAGAGTTAGCGACATCATAAGCAGGCATGGCAAACAATTTTTTTCAAGAACATAACTTTTGGCTTAAAATAGGAAAGATTGTCAGATGATGATAAAACGGAAATAGGGACACCAATTTTAAGGGAAGTAACTTTAACAGGAATATACAAATCCGTGTGAGCCGGCTAGAAACAGAGCAGGTATCTCAGTGGTTAAGATGTTGGACTACTGATCGGAAGGTCATGAGCTCAAATGCCACTGCTGGGCACCTGATCAAGGCCCTGTATAAATGAGTTGAATGTAAGTCTCTCTGGATAAAAGTGTTTGCCAAATGCCATAAATGTAGACAGCTAGCCAACATGCTTGAAAATGAGAGTGTGGCTTCTTCGGGAACATTTGGCCATATTGTGTTTGAAATGTCACGTCGTCAATATAAATTTTTTGTTTATTGAACTTGTTTATAGATCTGTTGCCTACAGCCGAATCACAGTCATGTTCAGTAAAACTACACTCTTGCTCGTGCGATATTACTTACTCATTCAGCTAATTCATACTACCGGTACATAAGTATGCTTTATTTAAAAATTAAGGTTAACATTAAGATAACAGAAAAACTTTCCATTAAATAACACTTCTACAATATCACACTTTTGCTACAGTTTCAATTGATGGGAGAGTGTCAATGATTGCATAACAGCAGGTTCTCTTAAGTTGGTTTTTGTATAAAGTTAATCTATTTTGCACGTATACTCCAAAAATTGTTTTTTTTTTTAATTTACTGTAGCTGCGAGTTAGATGTACCTTATAGGTTGGATGGACACTTAGTATATATATATTATGCATTAACATGGGCACTTTGACACATTTGGCAGTCTTTAACAGAGCAGTAGTGGATTTGTACAAAGAAATAAGTGAATAATTGCAGACCTTGTCAAATAACAGGCCAACAATGTGGTTAACTAACACAGTACAGGACTCCCCTACCTTCCTCTTGACATATTTAATACGGATTAAGTTCCTGAAATTTTAATTGGTTCTGGTATTTCGTTTATTTTTAAGACTCTCCTCGGAAGGAAGTCTACTTCATGGCTGTGATTGACATACTGCAACATTATGATGCCAAGAAGAAAGCCGCTCATGCAGCTAAAACAGTCAAGCATGGCGTGAGTGCTTATTTTATTATTCACTATTGTGTCGGCCGTGTGTTCCATTGGTATGTGAGTAATATAGGAAACATAATAGGCACATTTCCACTGCATGATCCCAGGAACTTTTTCAGGAGCACAGGAACTTTAGGCCTGTTTCCTCTGAAGAATTTAGAGCTAATTTTAATCCTGCTACCATAATTCCAGGGGCTTGTGAATCTGGCATGATTGACAATTGCATTGGTATTTTGAGTTCACCAATGTTAACTGACACCACCTCCACATGGGGAAGTGGGGAAAGCATTGGGGTTCATTAATATAAAATTAAATCCATCAGTGTATGTTTGACTTTAGTCAACTAACATTAGAACACAAGTACACCGATCAGCCATAACATTAAAACCACTGACGGGTGATGTGAATAATCTTGATTATATCATTACAATGGCACCTGTCAAGGAGTGGGCTATATTAGGCAGCAACTGAACAGTCAGTTCATGTTGATGTTGATGTAGATAGATAGATAGATAGATAGATAGATAGATAGATAGATATACTTTATTGATCCCCAGGGGAAATTCAAGCGTGTTAGAAGAAGGAAAAATGGGCAAGCGTACGGATCTGAGCGAATTTGAGAAGGGACAAATTGTGATTGCTAGCCGACTGGGTCGGAGCATCTCCAAAACGGCAGGTCTTGTGGTGTGTTCTTGGTCTGCAGTGGTTAGTACCTACCAAAAGTGGTCCAAAGAAGGACCATCAGCAAGAGGGTCATGGGCGCCCAAGGCTCATTGATGCATGTAGGGAGCGAAGGCTAGCCCGCCTGGTCTGATCTTGTTAATGCTGGCTATAATAGAAATGTATTTGATGCATCACAGCTTGCTGTGTATGGGGCTGCGTAGCTGCAGACAGGTCAGAATGCCCATGCTGACCCCTGTCCACCACTGAAAGCACCTGCCATGAACACAAGAGCATGAGAACTGGACCACGAAGTCATGGAAGAAGGTGACCTGATCTGATGAATATTTTACATCATGTGGACGGCCGGGTGTGTGCTTGTCAATTACCTTGGGAAGAGATGGCACCAGGATGCACTATGGGAAGAAGGCATGCCGGTGGAGGCAGTGTGATGCTCTGGGCAATGTTCTGCTGGGAACCCTTGGGTTCTGGTATTCATGTGGAAGTTACTTTGACACATACCACCTACCTAAACACCCCTTCATTCCAACGGTATTCCCTAATGGCAGCGGCGTCTTTCAGCAGGATAATGTGTCCTGCCACGCTGCAAAAATTGTTGCAGGATTGGTTTGAGGAACATTCATTCATTCAAACCTTTATTTAACCGAGATTAAAAATCTCATGACGGAGAGTTCAGGGTGTTGATTCTGCCTCCAAATTCCCAAGATCTCAGTCTGATCGAGAATCTCTGTGGGGGGACAAACAAGTCTGATGAATGCAGGCCCCACCTCACAACTTGCAGGACTTAAAGGATCTGCTGCTAATGTCTTTGTGCCAGATACTACAGCACTTCTTCAGATGCCTCGACACGTCAGAGCTCTTGGTGGCACAAGGAGGACCTACACAATAACGCAATATTAGGCAGGTGGTTTTTAATCTTATGGCTGATTGGGGTATATCAGTTAGCCATATTTATTAGGGATGCCAATTAACATTTTAAGCTGTAAATGGTTGAAATTTTGAATTTTTCAATGAAACAAAAAACATGTCAAATCTAACACTTGGCAAATAATTTTAAAATGCTGTTTGCTTTCCTGCAACCATCACCACAGACACATGGTCAAGCCGAGCAGGGTAGAAAATGGAGTGCATGTATATACAGTGTTGTAGAGTACGTACACAGTGCTTGGAGGGAAAATGCTTATCTGTTTTAGTTAAGATGTAGACACATTACTGTTTGGAATACCTTGATGGAAACATCCCAGATATTGTTTATTGGGTGCTTGTTGTTGTATAAAGCTAATATTATTCTCCATTGGTTAGGAGATTAACATTAATACATTGGGAGTATAATCTCACTTCCGTTTCCCCTCTGTCTAGGCTGGAGCAGAGATCTCGACTGTGAACCCGGAGCAGTACTCTAAGAGATTCTACGATTTCATTACCACCATTCTGCCCTAAACTGGAGCAAATCCCACAGGGGTGAAAGAGGGTCGCTGATGGAGGGGTGCCCAAACGCACTCACCCACCCTTACAGCAGCTACAACCACCATTCGTTTACATTTTCATTTTTTATTTGTTCTTTGCTGTTTTGTGGGACCATAAGTGTAATGAAACAGTAACAAGTATAAATCTTTGTGGGGAGCTATGGATTTTATTTTTATTTTTTGGCTTTCCGATGCATGTCCCTCATGGCATTTATAATTCATGTGTTCTTTTGCCTTCCTTTTAATTGAGAGAGAGAGAGAAAGAGAGAGAGTGCGCAAATGTGGTGGTGTACGTAGCTCAGTGAATGGACATGCACATGTAGAATGATGTCATTCAGAACGGAGGCTGAGAAGGAAAGGAGCTTTCAACTGCTGTAGAATTCAAAACTTCAGACAAAAAGGAAATGTGAAGCTATTCCATGCAGAATCAGTCACCTACCCCGATTCATCAAAAATGCTTGTCCTTTTTCTTTTCATACGCTTTGCCAGAAAGTGCATTTCATCAGTCTGTCCCTGCTCATCTTCCCCAGTTAAACCTAACGCTGCCCCGAATGTAAACCTTACCCCTCTTCTGCCCATGCTTCATTCTCATTTTATATGTGCTTCTTGTTAAAAGCTACAGCACTTGTAGGTTAACGTGCTTTCATTGCGTTAATCAACACAACGTTGATTCTCACGTTAATTCTCCGAACTCATGGCTCTCCTCCTCTGAACAGACTGACTGCAAAGAAAACGCTCCTGAGCTCCATTCACATTCACGAAGGAATGCACCTTCTGACTCTTGCATGTTCCTACAGTGTTTCACACGAGTGTGTGGTGGTATTTTTTTTTTTTTTTTTTTAATGACCTGTAGGAGGTTGAGATGATTTGTCTATAATTTTGCATCTTGAAAAGGCGTTCTAATGAACTGAACAGAAGCAACAGCATTGGTGGCAATCACTTCAAGTCTGTAAAATCTGTTACAGGAATGATCTTTCATTTGCCATCAGCACCTTAAACTGTTGCACTTTTTTGTTTTGTTTTTTAAATGACGATCTTTTTGGTCTGTTACATACTGCAACAATAGCACTATGAGGCACTATTGAATGCAGCCCGTGGATTTGTGTCGTCACAAGTACGCTCGTTCTAGGCAGAAAACCCATAGTTTACCTCTTGCATCATGTAAACAAATTCACACTTATTGCTGTAATGTTAGCTACAGTGTTCATTGGGGGAGTTCGAGAAAAGGAAGATGGGGAGGTCCTGTCTGTAGAGTAGTGTAATTTCTTTTGCCAGTTTTATAAACTTTACGTTATAAATTGGCAGTTGAGTCAGCAGTGTATTGTATGTTTTGCACATAATGAACCAGAAGTTTAAATAATCCCTTTGGTTCGGTAGAGTGGTATTTACAGGGGGAAACGCCACACCTGTACAAAATGGTCTCATAAGTGATTCATAAGAATTCGAGTCGACTCTTATGAAAGGTTATGAATTGTTCATGTTAAGCGTCATGTTTTCTTACTTCACTGATATGAATCCCTGCGAAATGGCTAGAATTTCTACGAAATTTTGCATGAAATTGCTATTGTTCGTATTGATGTGTTGAAACATGACACCACCACACCATCTATAAAGTTCTGACTCTTTAGAATCAGCATTTTCTTGTGTGCTGGTTCAATTGATTGATTTTTGATTTTTTTTTTTTTTTGTTTGTTTGTTTGTTTTTAATTCAATGCACAGTTTTTATTTGCGTTTTAATTTGTACACGGAATTGTTCGCATTTTAAGCAGCACATCCTTATCGAGTGAAGTGTTCTGATAAATGAAGAATGTTACTGTTTTGAATTGTGCAGTACTGTAAAAAGGTTTTTTTTTTGTTTGTTTTTTTTTTGTTTTTTTTTTTTAAATAATGCATGTTGCATTTGTTTGCCCTGTTCAGCCTGACGCCTTGTGTAACTGCCGCCCCTCCTAAAAGAAGAAAACAAACAAACAAACAAAATAATGATACGCGCTTATTTCTTTTTTTCTGACTGTCTTCAACCTGCTTTATACTGTGTCAGCAATGTATACACTGTGCAAGAGTCGTGCCTTTTTACTCCAAATTATTCAATTTTCTATTCTTAATCAGTTTTTGCTTCTTTTTTTTTTTTTTCAACGGTAAAAAAAATATTTTCTAATTCTCTCATTTTCGTTTGTTTGTTTGTTTGTTTGGCCGTGTATGGAGAACACTCGTTTGTGTGTTGAGAATAACACTTAAAACCATTAACACTTTTTTGAGTTCCAGCATTGAAAATGGCCCTGTGAAATCTGAGTGGGACTTCTGTCACAATGTTTATTATTATTTTATTTTATTTTAATCAACTTAACCTCAGTATTATCAATAATCCAGACTATTTTGCTATTTAAAAAAAAAAAAATATTTATTTTTGCGTTGTGATTCTTTTTTTTTTTTAACCGTTTTGCGCAATTGTGTTTTCTCTCTTTTTTTTTTCTAATTTTGGGAACAGGAGAGAGGAACACAGTGCCTCTCCCTGCAGTCATCGTGCTCTTCGCATTTGCAAAGAAGAGGGGGAAAAACCCCATTTGCTTGAATACTTGTGGTTTTGACACGCAACCGGAAACCCGCTTCATCTCGCGCCTTTGGCCTTCAGATTTGCCAAATCCGCACTCAGCCTCTCCACACAGGTTCTTCACGTCATGTAGAAATCTTCACAGAAAATGATGGCAGTTTGATTGTGCTAATATCAGTTAATGTCTCTTTTTTTTTTTTTTAGTCTGTATTAAACGCGGCGCAACGTGTGTCCTGTTTTAACACACACACACACACACACACACACACACACACACACACACACACACACACAGATTCAGATTATGTTCAGATGTTAACCAATATAAATACACTCCATTTCAGAAGCATCGCTCAAAACCATTAAAGCACTTTGCAAATCCTCGTGCCTGTGTGTCTTCTAATCCAGCCGAGTCCCTAAGTGTACTTCCATCTTCAATTCAAGTGTTTGTGCGCCGTTTTGCAACTGCTTATTAATCCAGATCAGAGAGAAAGCTAGCAACTATTTCTCCTTGTCGTTGGGGTGGAAACCATCAAGGGTACATTATTGTTTATCTTTAATAGGCCTGTGTAGCCTTTACCCATGCATGTGCTGGACCTTTAATGAACTTTTACAGCTATTAGACCTTTAATTAGACTTTTAAGTCTCTAAAATCAGTGATCCTCAATTATGTAAATGAAATAATTTGTGAGGGGGGGGTTTATTTACGTTCCCTTGTGATGTGTGCACCCTTGATGGTGCCAACCCAATGCCAAGGAAGAGTGCGTTTTAATGAGTGTGTGCTCTAACATGAATATGATCTGAGATAACGCTGAAGTGAAGGCAGGATGGATGGATGAGCAGAGCCGTGCAGTGGAATTAGAAACTCGAGGCATTTGTGGTGGTGTAATATTGCTTATTACTAAATCTACCAACTGACGGTTAATATTAGGCTGGAGTAGACTTGTGATGTTCTGTAGCTGCGTTCATTTCAGGATCTATCCGGGATGCAGGATGATTGGTAGCCTATTACAGTTAGCCAGTAATATTTCACATGATCTTTCTATATGGTATGTCTCGTGTTGTTGGGTCTAGGAAAATGTTATATAGCTGATGAAAAATGAAATGATGGGTTTTAGTTTGCGGAGTAGTCTACTGCGTCACTGCGAAGTTTCGGGACTGAGGCCATGAGTAAATACATCTGTTTAATTCTACCAGAAGCGGATTTTTGTATCCAAATGGCTTGAAATGGTGTAGATTTCCGACATTAATGGACAGATTTGTGCGCCCCTCTGTGGGAAATTACTGGGCTTTTGTTTTTTTTGTTTTGTTTTGGGGTTTTTTTAGTCAGCTCGCGCGCTGACAGACTAGCGTTTTGTATGTATCTTCTCCCTTGCATTGGAATTTCACTGAATTACATTCTTTATTAAACAAACACTGCCATTTTACCTCCTCTAAAGTGTAGTCTAAGCACACGTAAATAAAAGAACAATTTAAATGTTCATTTCTACTTAAAAATGTGCCTACAGACCAAAGTGAATACACCTGGTCACCTTTGCCACGTGAGGCTCTTCACTAGATATGAACTTTGGGGAAATATGTACATATATAGTCTTTACGTTTTTTTTTTTTTTTTAAACCAAAGTTATGGTGGTTTTTGCCCTACATCTTCGTTTTTTAAATTTGATTCTTGATGACATAATAAATAACAGATTGATGCAAATTCACCTATGATTTTTTTTTTATTAGACAAATCTCGATTTTAACATCGTTCACATACATTTATGTGAAGCATAAACCCGTAAGAGCGATGCTCAGCCAGTCATGGGGCCCGTTTCTGCGGTAGGAACGTGAATCATATCTCTTCCGTTCCAC
This sequence comes from Noturus placidus, assembly GCA_022414735.1. NCBI lineage: Eukaryota > Metazoa > Chordata > Actinopteri > Siluriformes > Ictaluridae > Noturus > Noturus placidus. The sequence continues at coordinate 168,907 of JAFFST010049995.1, forward strand.
CTTAAATGCCTCAGCCCTGCCTCCTTGTAGGCGGAAGTGGCGCTATTTTCTTTCACCGATTGGGGGCGACAAATGAACACAAAATGTCTTCCTGGCGCCGCGCCACAATAGGCCGAGTCTCTAAAGGAGACCTGTCCGCAAATTGTCGCGTATACGTATCAAAATGCAGCGATGTTTAAAGGCGAATGCAGAGTCTTAAAGCTCCAATAAGTGTTCCTGAACAAAGGAAACCTGATGGATATGTGTTTAAAGGCACAAGTTACGATTTGTGTCCACGCTTGCGCTGTTCAGCGTAATGGCTACTCAGTTGGGTTTGGGAAATTGGAGCGTGTCACACCGTTAATCCCTTATTCAGGTTATATATTTGAAAGTATAACACGCCCACCTGGCATAGTTTGGGTTTTTAATAGTTTAAGTCAAAAAAATAAATATGCGTTTTGAATTAACAGCGTGTAGATGAACAGCTCTCGAGCCTATTGTTTGTCCTACACAAGTCTGTTTGAGGCTTCTGCAGTGGAGGATGTTACTGGATTCACTCACAGCGTTCTGAGCTCCATATCACGATCTGTATAAAATAATAATAGGCATATGTGGGGGTTTTGTTTGTTTGTTTGTTTGTTTGTTTGTTTTACTCAGAACCGGATCATTACTCTATAACTGAACCAGTGTTTAATGAAATGAAAAACAAAGGTCTCAATTTATGGAGAAGGAAATAAGGTTTCAAAGTCGAGGTTATAGTGCACATAATTTCGGAATCAACTGTGATTATTACGTCATCTATTTGATTACAGAGCTTAGAAATGTATTTGGGATAGAGGCTTAGAGAAATAAAACTGAACCGCCACCAGTTCATCTATATCTACCTGGGTTATTTTTTCGTGCTAGAATGTATGTAATAATGTATATACTGTATATAATAATAATAATAATTTATTATTATTATTATATACTGTATATATATATATATATATATATATATATATATATATGTGTGTGTG
>JAFFST010049995.1:186449-221034 GCA_022414735.1 Noturus placidus
TATATATATCTTAGGCCATCTTTCGAGATATATATATATATATATATATATATGGGCGAGTCAAATGAAATCTTGAGTGCGACATAAATTTGAGAAATAGTAGCTATACATTAAAAATGTGCAGCTGCAAAAGTAAAAGTCCATTAGTCCATGGTTTTCATTTGACTCACTCACTATATGGTTAGGTAATGTCGCAGTGGATAATATTACAGAAGTATTTAGGTTGATTCTATGATGAAATACAATGTCACATTTTACCATGAAAAAAAAAAAAATAGGATAAATATAGATAAGTAGGTTTCTATGAAAGCTGTGAAAAACAAACAAGCCTGTTATTATTTTATTAAAGGTGTTATTAATAAACTACTACTACTACTACTACGATGATGATGATGTTGATGATGATGATGATGATGATGATGATACTTTTCCGGAAGTATTATGAAGGGTCATGGAGTGAATTATGAGGATATATGTAATCCACACAGACATTGTGAATTTCAGGGTATATGATTATCCAAGCCAACGCACACATGCTCTTAGCAGAATAACATTTATAAAGCAGATTTTCTTTGCAACACAAAAGCCAGTCGCCTTAAAATGTCACACACACACACACACACACACACACACACACACACACACACACACACTGTCGTGTGCGTTAGATGATTCTTTTCAAATCGAGCGTTATCTGTTACATGCATGAAAGAAGGCACTTTCTGTATAGGCCTAGCAAAAATACCTCAAGAGAATTATAAAAATAAGAGTTAGATAAATAGACCCCCCCCCCCCGCCCCCTTTTGTTTTTGTTGTTGTTGTAGTAGTTGCATGATTAGGACTGCTGATGGCAGATGGTAGTGGAAATATGAGCATGAGAATATTTTGTTGTAGTCTATTGACACCAGTTATTTTCAACACTTAGGCTATTTCACCAACGGTTAGTCTCTCAGAATGAACCTGAACATCATCTCTGTAACCTTTCCCTTAATTAATAGCTCGTGTCAGGTTTAGAAGTTAAGATAAACAAACAAATTGTTTGGAATTCAAATAACATAACTGCAAATGTCCTAAGGTTCGGCCCGAGCATTGAAACGAAAATGAGATCCCGCCGAGAATTGAAGCTTCACACTGATTGGTCGTTCAATGCTCTCGACCAATCAGAGACGAAGATATTACAACGCAAACAAAGGAGGCGGTTTGTCAACAAAGCAGTGTGGCTCTGCCGCAGTATAAGCGGGGGAAGCAGAGCCGTACAGAGACACTGCATGTGCTTTGCTTTATATGAAGAATTAAAACTCTAGACGATGACATCGGGTCAGAGATGGCACACAAAAAGAAAACAAATTGATGACTGGTGAGGTTTTGGCAGAGCTGGAATGTGAAAGTGATACTACTGGACTACTGGACTATGATTCATCTGAGGAAGACTAATTTCTTTAGTATAAGGATCTCGAAGGGTATGTTGATTTTTTTCATTTATTATTATGTTCATTTGTATTTATTTTTATTTCAAAAATTTTTGAATCACATTAGCCTGTGTAATGCTAGATTACAGAGTCCACGGATTATTGTATATAACTGTTTCTAGTTGTTTTACGTGATTATAAAAGATTTGTGAAACGTTTTCCTTTAGGATTGGGACATGTGTAATATTTATATGATTGAGCATTGTAGTAGGACTGATTTTAACTCCGATAAGGATCCATTCCCTTCTGTGTAGAAATGCCAGCATACCTCTCCTACACGGGTCATCACCTCCACGTTAAGTGCCACTAGTTCTTCCACCAGCACAGCTCCAGCTCAAGTTATAGGGGAGGATGAAGAACCCATGTTTTGTCACATCACAAAGATGAAGAGCCCAATCTTTTGGATTTCCAACCACTTCTGGGGCCACAGCTCATCCCAGCACTGCTATTCTCACCACTCCAGTTGTTCCAACTGCAACTGCAAAGACGTTCAAATAGGTTCCCCTGTCTGTCAATTAGTCTATGCTTTTCTGTTGTAATTATAAATAGGCTTGGTAGAAACAGAGACCTGAGCAGATTACTGCTCTTGAAAACAAATTCCTGACACTAATTCCCCTCTTTGATGAGGATTAAAAACAGATTTTTTTTGTGCTATCTTCTGGACCCTGCATATTTGTGATCCTCAAGAGGATGCAGAAAATATTATGGGGGAAAAAAGAACCTCAGTATGACAGACTGTTCAAAATCAAATCGCTCTACACACATGCAACCGCAATGCTGCTTGTTCCTCCACTCCAGCAGAGAACTGGCAAGTGCATAGTGGCAGCTAAAGCAAGAAATGGATCAAAGTGTATATGAAAGCAACATCTGCTGAATTGGGCAACAATTTAATTGTTCTATCAGATTCAGCTGGAGGGGTGGGGTTTTGGGGGCATGGTGGTTTAATGGTTAGCACAGTTGCCTTGCACCTCTGGGGTTGGGGGTTGTGGAATGCCACCTCTCCCCTGCGTGGGTGGAGTTTGCATGTTTCCGGTTTCCTCCCCAGTCCAAAGACATGTGCTGTAGGCTGATTGGCGTTTCCAAATTGTCCCTAGTGTGTGAATGGCTTGGTACCCCGTCCAGGGTGTCCCCTACATTGTGCCCTGAGTTCCCTGCGATAGACTTCAGGACCTGTGTAGAATAAACTGTATGGAAAATGGATTGGTGGATGGATTCAGCTAGCAGATATAAATGGAATTTCTAATGGCAATGATATCATTTAAACTGATGAAGCCAATTGATTGGATAATTCACTGATAGGTGAAGGATACAAGGTTATGATATTCTAAAGAGTGCAGTGAGAAGAACCATCCAATGGGGTACAAAGGTGCTTTTTATAGTGTCCGTGCTCCACAATGCACAAGGCCTATACAGGACATACTGAGTGATACTCTCTCACACAGAAATTAGAACATAGTGCTTGAACTTGCAGGCATTCTAGAATATCTCCTCTAGTTGCTCAGCCAGCACAAAAACAAAACTGGTGCATGCCTGTCATCTTTTCAAAAGATGCTACAAACCTTTATGGCATTTATCCAGCATGACTTACATTCATCTCATTTATACACTTGAGCAGCTGAGGGTTTAGGGTCTTGCTCAAGGGCTCAGCAGTGGCAGCTTGGTGGTGCTGGGATTTGAACTCACGACCTTCTGGTCAGAAGTCCTACATCTTAAACACTGAGCTACCACTGTCAAACAGGTGGCAAGTATATGTGCTGTGTAGTGAGTGAGGTGAAGATGACTACTGCATTCTGCACAATGTGCTATGAGGCATTGTGCTTGATGCCAAAGGTCAATCACTTTGAACTCTTTCACCTACTTATCCATAAAAAAGCAGGTGGCATAAGCAGGTAGTGTTGACACCAAACAACTCCAGGGTCCTAGTTTCGGTTCTGAGGTTGGGTTATTGCCTGTGAGGAGTTTTGTATGTTCTCACTGTTTCCACTTGGTTCCTTGGTTTCCTCTCACCTGTAAAAAAACAAAAAACAAAAAACATGCCAGTAGGTGTATTGGCCACCCTAAATTTCTATAGATGTGAATGTGTTCTGTAATGGACTGGCGTCCCAAACACGGTATGTATAGATATGTTCTGAAGATATGTCCCTGTGACCCTCACAAAGCTCATACTGAAGATGAATGGATCTTAAACATGACATGATAAACAAAAAAAATGTAAGTTTTCTGCCTCTTACTAGAGCTACCAATTAGTCTGTACTGATGGATTAAATACTTGTGTAAAAGTATGTTTAAATGAACACTGACAGGGTGCCTGTCCTAAATCTTTAAACGTTCCAGTTTTTCAACATGAAAGTGGCGTGTCATGTTTGTTCATACAGTATTTCAAAATTGATTCAGATTTGAAACCAAAGGGCCAAATTACTGTTGGTCTACAACTAAGAACATAAGGGGACTTGGGTGCTATGCAATTTTACCTCCATTTAATGTGAAGTTAATGCTAGAATTGTCAATTCAATTCAGTTTTATTTGTATAGCACGTTTAACAATGGACATTGTCACAAAGCAGCTTCACAGATAGAAATAGATTCAAGATATAACATTTAAATGTATGAATTTATACCTAATGAGCAAGGTAGAGATGACATTGGAAAGGAAAAACTCTGTGAGATGATATGAGGAAGAAACATTGAAAGGAATAAGACTCAAAAGGGAACCCATCCTTTATAATCCCCTTCTATAGCTGTGTACTACATGGTCAAATAGTGCAATTGTGTAAACAGGAAATTCGTTATAGTTTTCACACAAAGTCTGTTTTGTTGAACATATCCACTGTTCACTGATGGAGACTTGAGTGCAAAACTGTTTAATTGAATTGTGGTCCAAAGCAATCTTCATGGGTTTATGTGGTACCATCATCAGTAATCTCAATGACCTTCAGTGAAGTTATTTATATTAAAATATGACATTAACAGAGATTTAAATTGTTCTTGGAAATTTTCCAAAAGGAATACTAATAACCATTTTATAGCAATTGGAAAATACTGAAAATGTTTTGCTAAAGCTAGCAAAACTTACTATGCACTCAAGCAGATACTTGTAAATTTCCATAACACCGAGGCACATCTTTTATGCCTGCAATATGTATCTTTCATCTCAACAGGTGGATATAGTGTACCTTTTAAAAATGATGTAAGGTACATAAGTACCCTTTATTTTTGATGCATGATCAGTTCCACAGTCTCACCATTCTCGGTTTTAATCAATTAATTTAATTCGACAAGCTGTATTGGCATGACCATATGCATGTACAGTATTGCCAACACATTACAGGAATGTAGAACTGTTAATAATAAACTTTGTGTATTTTAGTTTATTGATTTATAAAGCACATTTAAAACAACATGCTGTATGTTGAAACCAAAGTGCTGTACAAGACATTTAAAACAGAATTAAAACAAATTAAAAGAGTAAACAAAAACCAGAGAAAAGACCAATGAAAAATTTACATCCTCAATTAAAACAAAGAATACAAATAAGTTTTCAAAGAGGATTTAAACACGGAAAAGGAAGGGGAAGATCTAATGTGGAGAGGAAGTCTATTCCAAAGCCTAGGAGCAGCCACCGAGAAAGCCCGGTGAAACATGAACTAGGAACTGAGAGTGGTAGTAGTGTATTAGTAGCATTAGTGTAGTGTTCGTAGAAAATTATCATCAGAATCTGAATAAACATATTGTATTAGTGACCATAAACATGGAGAAACATGTAGATGAGTGAATAGAAACCAAGCGTCAATGCAAATATTGGTAATCATAAAAGGACCGTGTGTTTGTGTGTGTGTGTGTGTTTGGGTGTTTTACTCACTGTCCCTCAGGTTGTGCAGGCACACAGGCTAAAACACACCTCTCCTTTATTTCTCCTAACAGTTTATCAGTGTTTATCGGCAGCCGGGAGAACTGGGGATGTGTGAATTCACGCAAGTGTTTGAACTTGTTACACTCGGTTAGAAAGTGCAGCTCTGTCTTCACTGTTTTGCTGTGGCACTGTGTGCACACTCTTTGCTGTTTAGGGAGCCGTGATTACTTATAGCGGCTGTCTCGATGGCCTGTGTGTGTGCCGAGTCTGTACGTTGTCAGCGAGGTTCCTGCGTCAGTGTGCAGTCACTGTGCTCAGGTAGTCAGCTACAGTGTACTGTGGGTTTAGGGTCAGATAGCACTGCATTTTACTTTGTGCTTGTGTGTTCGAATGGGTGATGTAGTTTTGTTTCTGTAGTGTTCTAATTTGTGAGGTCTAAATGTTCTTGTGTCTGGCTGCTCCTGATGTAGAACCGCCTTAGTGTGTGTTAATGAGCTAAGGTTCAGGAGGAGAATATTCTTCGTGAGGGGCCCCCAGACCTCACTACCGTACAGCAGAATTGGTTCAATTACTGATTCATATCATTTGAGCCAGATTTGAATTGGAATTTGGGAATTAATTTGTTGTTTTAATTGTGTAGAATGCCCTGTCAGCTCATTCAGTGCTGAACTGAAATTTCCAGCGGAATTAATTTTCAAGCCTAAGCAATTGTATTCTTTGCAATTTTCTATACTGTGTGTCCCTAAAGTGAAGTTAATCATTATTTGTGGTGAAGTCTCTGTGAAGTGAGCTGCTCTAATGGCTTTGACATTAAAGAGTACAATATCCTTTCCAAACCAAAAGTAGAATCTGTAAAAGCCTTCAAGGTTATACATTACTCCCACGTATGATTGGTAGTGTTTTGGCTCCTAAACTGGTGGAGATGCTGGATGCTCCTTAAAAATAGTTTGAGGAGTCCTTGGATTGACACCAGCTCGGTGTGTTGGTGCAAAAAGGGTATTGGAAAGGCCAAAAGTAAACCTGGAGAAGTATTAACATTAGCTTCTCAAGTAAGAAATTTGGTGAGGAAATAAATGATATGATTTGATTATATTATGCAGATATTTTAGTTTTTAAGGTGCATGTACAGGACTCCTGGACAAGGAGACATCTAGTTGAGCTTCCAGACGTTTGTAGAAAACCTCTCATCTGCTGGTATATGCGTTGGTCTGTTCATGTGCACTGAATAAAGATGGAATCTCTATTAACTACATACCCACACCTCCTGACTCTTCTCTACACTCAAGAAATAATTTACAACACTAGGCTGCCAAGCTCAGTGCATGTCTGTATGGTTTCGCACAGGAACCCACAAGTTGCAGGTAGGTTCATCGAGATCAGTGCAGGAGTGATGTAGAGCAAGTACCATTTGTTTTTGTTTTTTTTCAGAGGGTCTTTTTCTGAAATGCCATTTTATGAATTACTTTTTTGCTTGAATATACAGTATCTCACACAAGTGAGTACACCCCTCACATTTTTGTAAATATTTGATTATATCTTTTCATGTGACAACACTGAAGAAATGACACTTTGCTACAAGGTAAAGTAGTGACTGTACAGCTTGTGTAACTGTGTAAATTTGCTGTCCCCTCAAAATAACTCAACACACAGACATTAATGTCTAAACCGCTGGCAACAAAAGTGAGTACAACCCTAAGTGAAAATGTCCAAATTGGGCCCAACATGTCAATATTTTGTGTGGCCACCATTATTTTCCAGCACTGCCTTAATCCTCTTGGGCATGGAGTTCACCAGAGCTTCACAGGTTGGCACTGGAGTCCTCTTCCACACCTCCTTAATGACATTACATAGCTGGTGGATGTTAGAGACCTTGTGCTTCTCCACCTTACGTTTGAGGATGCCCCACAGATGCTCAATAGGGTTTAGGTATGGAGATATGCTTGGCCAGTCCATCACCTTCACTCTCAACTTCTTTAGGTCGTCTTTGAGGTATATTGGGGTCGTTTTCATGCTGGAATACTGCATACTGATTATGCTCTACTTCAGTATGTCACAGTACATGTTGGCATTCATGCTGGTCCAAAGTCCTCTTTTCAGATGAAAGTAAATTTTGCATTTCATTTGGAAATCAAGGTCCCAGAGTCTGGAGGAAGAGTGGAGAGGAAGAGTATCCAAGTTGCTTGAAGTTTCCACAGTCAGTAGTGATTTGGGGCACCATGTCATCTGCTGGTGTTGGTCCAATGTGTTTTCTCAAGTCGAGAGTCAATGCGGTGTCTACCAGGAGATTTTAGAGCACTTCATGCTTCCATCTACTGACAAGCTTTATGGAGATGCTGATTTCCTTTTCCAGCAGGACTTGACACCTGCCCACAGTGACGAAAATAGTAGTAACTGGTTTGGTGATCGTGGTATTACTGTGCTTGATTGGCCAGCCAACTCGTCTGACCTGAACCCCATAGAGAATCTATGAGAGACACCAGACCCAACAATACAGAGCAATCTGGGCTTCCAGAACACCTTAGCAGTGCCACAGGCTGATTGCCTCCATGCCTCACTGCACTGATGCAGTAATTCCTGCAAAAGGAGTCCTGACCAAGTATTGAGTGCATAAATTAACATACTTTTCAGAAGGTTGACATTTCTGTATTATAAATTCTTTTTTCTAATATTTTAAGATACTGGATTCTTGATTTCCATGAGGTTTAAGCTGTAATCAAGATAAAAAAAAAAGATTTGAAATACTTTACTTTATGTGTAATGAATGTAGAATATATGAAAGTTCCACTTTTTGAAATTTTTTTTAAAGAGAAAAAAATACATTTCCACGATAGTCTAGTTTTTTTAAATTCACCGGTTGATATGAGATATGACGATGCTGTATTAAGTCTTCATTTCCTACAGACATTGTAATGCACATATAAAGCAAGATTAAACATTGGATCTCAATCACATCTCAGAAGATTGAAGTCAACACTCCCATTTCTCAGAGTGATGGACAAACGGAAATTTTAGTCATGGAGCTACAGCTGCCCTACATTAACGTTGATTTTTAAAATTTTGATTTTTTTTAAATACACTATATACCAAGTTACCTATTTTGTAGACAGACATGATTTGGTAGAACAGTATGTTGCAGCAACCAGACATTTCGGCTTATAATTTGTGGAACAAAAATAATTACTACTATTACTACTACAATAACAGGGTTTGGACATTAAGTACACAGGATGAGCACCAACCAACACTTTAAAATAACTGGGTTTAAAACAAACCCACACAGAAAAACACCCACAGTGACTATAGGACAGAACACACACTAAGCAGCAAAGTGGTTTGTATGCACTAGAAGACTGTGTTCATGGTTATGCATTTACAGAATACATGGATTATTATTACTTTCATGTTTGAGTAATACCTATAAAAATGTTAGTCATAATTTGAGCACATGCATGAATGGGGAAAAACTGCATGTATTCATCCAGATCCATCAAGGTCTCAAAAACACATTTCAACCATTTCTTCAAAAAGCTCTCTTATAAACTGTGAACATAAAGTCCAGTCTGCAAACATCTTTGTCCCACACAAAATGTTATATTTATAAAAAAAATTAACAAATATAAAAATGAATGCAATATGCTTTCTAATATCCTTCTGAGAGATATTTTTTTTAATGAGCTTCAAGATCCTAGCAACTTTTTGTCCTTTGTTGAGAAAATGTATCACATTTATAAATGTTCCTGCAATGTTCCTGCATGCATTTAAGAGAAAGATTTCCCTACTTTTAGTTTTTTTTTTATCTAACTGGGAACGGTTTAACATCTTTAATGTCTTTTTCCATATCTTAAATTTCCTTAAAATAAAAAAAGAAAACCATAACATATTTGTGTATGCAAATGCACTTCATCTAATTGAATATTCATAGACTTACATACCCAATAAAACTAAACATCTAGTCTTCTGTTGTTGAATGTTGAAAAATTATTTCTTTATTGTTAAACCAAGAAAACGCCATGCACCATAATAGAAAGATACATAGATAGTTAGATAGATTATAAGGACATAGACAAAGCACAGCAAACACAGATTACAGTATTCATACTGCAGTAAATAAAAATGCTATGTAGCAACAAAAATAAGTTAATTGATTGTAGTGGAAGTGATCATAAAGTGACTGTCAGTGGAATGTGTAATGGTCTATAAGGAAAATAATAACAGTAAATACAGTGTGGAGGAACGTGAAAAATGTTGCGTTATCGCACAGTCTACACGGGGTGGAGACCCTCCACTGCAGCAGTTTACTGATTCCAGGGAGTCCAGATTATTTTAGCATGCATCATTACTGTGTCATATTGCATATTAAGGTCAGGTATGAAGGTGTAAAATGTCCTGAATGCAGTTTATCTAGAAACGTGGTTTCTACGATGTGGGTTCATGTGTTTCCACTCTAGAAAGAACGATTCATAAGGTTTATAAAAGGAAATGAACATTTTGACCTAAGAGGAAACAAGTTTTTCATGGATATACAACATTACATTTGTCATTTGTTTTTAAAAATGTAAGTGAAATTGACAAATGTTTAACATTAACTAACATTAGAAACCAGCATTCTCATGTAGGCTCGAGTAATGTACTTTACCAGCAAACACATTATTTTAAACATTACAATTTTGGTATGGGGCGCACGGTGGCGCACGCCTCACACCTCCAGGGTCCGGGGCTCGAGTCCCGCTAGGGCCATGTGTGTGCGGAGTTTGCATATTCTCACAGTGCGACGGGGGCTTCCCGAGGCTTCCATGTACTCCGGTACCTCCGGCCCCCCATCCAAAGACATGCATGGTAGACTGGCATGTCTAAAGTGCCCATAGTGATTGTGCCCTGAGATGGACTGTCCAGGGTGTACCCCGCCTTGTGCCCGATGCTTCCTGGGATAGGCTCCAGGTTCCCTGTGACCCTGAAAAGGAGTACGCGGTAGAAGATGGATGGATGGACAATTTCAGTATAATGATTTGATGAGGTTATTTTAAAACCCAATCGTTGGTGTGTTTGACTCACGATGCCTCTGGTACACTGTGCCACATCTTTATTTTGAAAAAGCAATATACTTTTGCTAAAGTCAGGGATTCATAATGTCAGTGTTGGGTGGTAGCATAATGGTGCAGGGTGTTCACAATACTTCAAAATGACCGACTAGGTTTAAACTCAAACAACACATCATTTCTAGAGGGCAGAATCGTGGTGTAGCAATTCCTTAAGCTATTTTAATAGCAGGTTAGTTTATTTAGACCAGTGCTGCGACTGTTCGTTGAGATTTACCACAGCAAATGAGTGATGGCCCAGGGCTGGCCCACACTTACCGCTCTTTTCTAGCCCACATACCACCATGGAATGATAATCTTGCTGCTAAAAACAGCCACAACTCACACTTAATGGAAATCTATATATCAGACATGATGTGGACCAGGTTACACTCAGTTCTTGGAATTCCAGAAAAGCAGATGATGTGGTTAGCTGAATTTGGGATGTTTTTGGCCCAGTTCCCAAATGTCATGAAAAACATAAATGTGACTGCTGAGTTACAATACATTTGCCATTGCCATAACTGACCCCTAATGTGCCTAAACTCAGATATTTCACCTGAAGTTGTATGTTGTCTGGAATGTTCTCTCCAAAAATCCTGATAAGCAAAACACACCTGCTCTAGATTATCAGACTACTTATTGTCCAAATCAACCCCTGTGAAATGAATACTGTAGGAAGGTAGATTTCCAAGAGCTGGATTGGTGACCACTAACTTGTTCAATGTGGTCATCAACAATACTTAAAAATTTCACATGTCTGCTGGTTTGTTCAATCATATGGACAGCTATCTTCTTGGGGTCCTTATTTTAGACAAATTAAGAAGAGTATAGATTGTCAGAGACAATCCCATAATGCTATTTAATACTATTAAATACATGGTGGACAGAATATTCACTTCTAGTGAGAAATAAGTTAACAAGTTTGATATTGTGATATCAAAACATGATTGATATAGACACTTAACATTAAAATCAGAGTTTCTCTCAACGATTTCCTAATTAACCCAAAAGCAGAATACCAAAAAGCGTGTTATTTTCATCTGACACACGGTACTGTATGGACACGCTATTATTACAAACCAGTTTTAATATATCGTATAGTCAAACATCACATTCTTTTTAGTTATTAATTCACAGATTCCCGATTTGAGATGTGTGGACTTTCACACTTTCACCCACCTCCCAAAAACATGACTGTAAATGAACTGATTATGCTAAATTTAAAGTGTGTGTGCATGGTGCCCTGCTATGAACTGGCATCCTATCCAGGGTGTCTTTCTACCTCACACCGTGCTCCCAGGAAAGACTCTGGAGCCACTGTGACACTGTAAATACGAGTGTTTACTGCTGACGAATGAATTAATAACTTGATTAATAAAGGGTTAAACTGCATTATCTTCCACTGCCTTGTACAAAGACTTAACAGGAGGGATCACATTCCTGTGCATCTGAAGTTCCAGAAATGAGACACACAGTGTAGTTAAATAAAACTAGAAATAAAATAAACACTAAACTGAAACAGAGGCCGTCATCCATCCATCTTCTATACCGCTTATCCTTCAGGGTCACAAGGATCCTGGAGTCTATCCCAGGGAGCATGGGGCACAAGGTGAGGTACACCATGAACAAGGTGCCAAATAGGGCGCACACACACACACACACACACACACACACACACACACACACATACACTACAGACACGCCAATCAGCCTACCCTGCATGTCTTCAGACGGAAAGAGGAAACCGGAGTACCCAAACTAAACCCCCTCAGCACAGGGAGACCATACAAACTCTGCGCACACAGGACTGTGGTGGGAATCGAGCCCTGAACCCTGTGTGAGGTGTGCGGCGAACGTGCCAACCACTAAGCCACCCTACCCTTATACAGTAATACATTTTTATTGTAAATAAAAACTAAAGTTGATCAAAATGTGATGAAGAGTGTAAATAAGGAATAAGAGGTTGTGCTGTATGAAGCTCGGTATGTGTTTGCCCTCTTATACACTAATGAAATAAAAAAGAATGAATAAAAACTAAATGTAAGAAATTTTTTGAAACTTGTTTAAAAAGACTTGATCGCCATGTGATATATATATATATATATATACAGTATAAACAGAGTAAATAAAGAATAAGAGGACGTGTGAGATGGAATATACTGTGTGATCGTCCTCTTCTACACACCGAGGCCTGCTGCTGCTACCAATCAGTTCCTGTAGCGGTGCTCGTCCCGCGCATGCGCACATCGCGCTTTTACTTCCCGAGAGCCTTCGGGTTTGTGTGTTGAACAAAACAAAAATAGCAATTTAGATTGTAAACACGACCAAGTATGACTTTTCGTCGACAGTGGAGTTAGATACACGGACAAAGACTTAACACAGTCGTTCCGGACGTGTTTTTCCGCACCTTTTTCCGGACTGGATCCTGTGACCCCTTCGGCCGCTGATGTAAAGGAGACGACATCAAATATGGACTTTTCATCGGAAGGGATTTTGGATATTCGTGACGAGGCCTCGATATAAACGTTTGGGGACTTGATTTCTGTTTGTAGATGGTATTTAGCGACTATTTGTCCGCTAATATGAAGGAGATGATCGGGGGTTGCTGCGTTTGCTCTGATGAGAGAGGCTGGGCCGAAAACCCGCTGGTTTACTGCGACGGACACGGCTGTAATGTTGCCGTGCATCAAGGTACAAATAACCATTTCCTTTTTTTTTTTTTTTAATTTAAATAACTGTTTTAAACAAACAACAATCTTAAGGTCACTTCAGTGCGCACCTAACGTTTCGACGTTTCTTACCTTGCGTCGTATTTGACGCGCGATTACTAAGCTAATTCGCATATGCTAAGCTAATTTGCTAGCTATCTTGCCGCTAAGCGTTCTCGGTGTGTGTTTTTCCCACCCGTATTCCGGCATACGCGCCGGCTCGTTTGTATTGGCTATATGACCAGCGAGCTATGACTGAGAGAGATTAACCAATCATAGAGCAGGGGACAGAACGGCATTAACCAGTCAGAGCGGAGTAGGCGGGACCTGTTCGAATACGCGTGGGGAAAAATGCATGTTGTCTAGTGAAGCCACATGTTTTGGTAACAAAAATATTTGATGCTTTTTTAAAAAAAAAATATATGACAGCGACGAAACTTGTAAGTAGCTGACTAGCTGTTTAGGGTTTTCGGTATTTAGATAATTAGATACACTAGCAAGCAGTTGCGGCTTACTTTTTGTGTACGAATTTAGCTAGCTTCTTAGTTAAGTGACAAATTAAACGTATGCGCCAATTGAACGTCGAACTTTTTTGTGGTAAATATTACGTAACAATATGAACATTGATCCTACTGTCACTAAATAACTGTCTAGTGACGTAAATTATGTAATATGTACAAAACTGGCTGCGTAACAGCTGATAATAGTGAATTGCTAATAATAATAATGAGTTGTAGGACTGTTTTCTGCTGTATTAGTTGGTGTGCCGTGTGATATTGTGAGTTGGCCGTGTTATAAATCTGTAATTCTTTGCTGTAACCCTTTATCAGTAGTTGGGTTAGTAGGTCAGTTATTCTGGGCTCGGTGTGGATCAGCATGCTTGTCTGCAGTGCAGCTTCGCTTGCACGCACTCGTCTATAACATCAAAGTGTTTCGGCGTCTTCACACCTCCGGACTTCCTGTAACGTCACTTGTGTGTGTGTGTGTGTGTGTGCGCGCGGTATAGATGTGCAGAATAAAAGGGAATGTTGCACGTGGAGATATTAAAGTGCGCCTGTTATGGTTTTTCCAATGTTCCCTTTCACGTAGTGTGTTAGAGAGCTGTTCGTGACTGTAAAAAGTCTGCAAAGTTCCAAAAATCGAAAGCGCAACACCAACAGTTATTACATACCAAAAGAAATAACCGATTCTGAACAGCTGAGCCGAGGCGTTAGTAATTCAAGACTTACTTCCTGTACTGACATACAAAGGTTTGTAACAAAAAGCCCCGCCTCTGGTGTTCATTGGCTGCTTGCTGAGAGATGTAGCTGAAACTCGTTATGGAAATTGGCGTTTTTTTTTTTTTTTTTTTGTTTCCATTTTCTCTTCAGTTTCATAATTTCCCAATTCATTCCCACCAGCCACCTCTCCACTATAATATAATAAGACAGTCCTCATAGACACCTGAAGCCAGCTCATACTGTGTCACAGGGCAGCACAACACTCGGAGGAACTCGCAATCCGCCTTCTTCCTCATACATGACCATGATTGGCTAGGATTGCTGTGATTGACAGGAGAGAGAGAGAGAGCGTGCGTGAGTTACATAATCAGATTCATTCAGACTCAAAACCCTGCTCTCTTACCCAAAACCCCTTGTGATTATTTGTGAGGACCAATCACATTGGATTGAGAGCGAGGTACGGAGGATGCACCAACGTCAATGCGAATGTCGACAAAAAAAGAAGATATTAAAATAAAGTCTTAAACTGTCTTTTGTTAATTTATATGGAGCTCGGCTGGTACACTTTTTAGTTTACATTGAGGTTTGCGAGTGTCGGTTAAAAATGATTATGAACTTCTTTCGTCTTTGCCTGGAACATGAAGTTTAAAACTTTATTTCCATCTTAAAAGCATCTTGCTGACTACAACTAGAATGCAGTGAAGTCTTGAGGACTTTTCCTTCCTATACCATCGGTCCACATCTCTACAGCACGGTCACATTTAATTTTAACGATTGGACCTATAATGCAGTCTCACTACAGTGACCAGGAGTGGGGGGTAGATATAAATATAACCTGGTATACACTGATGTAGTGCTGAGGTTTAAGTGTTTGTGCTGAAACACCATTGCTCTCATGAGTGTTCTGGTCTGTTTATAGCATAAACATGTGTTTTGTTTTGCTGTTTATAAAATCAACAGCTTATTGACCTTCATGTCCTTGTCAAGGTAGACTAAATTTCTTTATTTTCCCTGTAGCTTGTTATGGAATTGTCCAAGTCCCAACCGGTCCCTGGTTCTGCAGGAAATGTGAATCTCAGGAGCGAGCAGCACGAGTGGTGAGTTTTCTGTATTTTGAAGCATCCAAGCAGCCAACATGCAATCTTCTTCTATATAGTTGTTTATAATTCTTTCAGGATGTTTAGTACGATTAAGCATTTATTGAAATTAATGGGTAATCCAAAACCTTGTCCATGCTCGATAACTGTCTGGGTCGAGCATTGGGGAAAATGGAGGTCAGAGTATTCAAATGTAGATCACTTTTGGGGATTAGGAGAGGTTTCTTGTGAAGCAGCAGCATCTCATGCACCATATCAGTTAAAAAAAAAAAAAAAAACTAAACTAGTTGATTAAGCAAGTGCAGTTAAATGTGATGATTCTTGCTGGATTCAAGACGTTAGGGCAAAGCTAATGGTAGTGCACCTACCCATCAATCCATCCATCCATCCATCCACACTTGTATGTGTACAGTAGTTCCAGCCTAAAGGAACATTTTGGTGAAAACTCAAATGTGCACAAAGTCCCAGTTATTCCAAATATAGATGAGCAGCCAAAGGATTTTCCATCCTTTCCATAAATATTGGCCTCAAGACATCGCCAGTTCTCCAGTAATGTTACATAGACCTGCTGATCGGAGCACTGCCTTGAAAGAAAGCAGGACTACCCAGAAAAATCTACAACATTAATCTTATAAGAATTATCAGAGTTATCATTAACTGGAAAACCTTTAGAATAACTGTCCTAAAATACTCTCTTCAGCTTGGCCTGTCCAGCTGCCAGAACACAGGCTGGTATTTTCCAACGGTCCCTTTTGCATGATTAAATTGATTGTGTTTGTGTGTTTGAGCTTGTTTCTTGCCGTTCTTATTTTCTTGAAACAACATATCTATGATGTTGCATTAGTGGCATTAACGCAACATTTTTCTCTGTCTATTTGACCAGCTTGTCCTGTATTTTGGCAGATGGTAGGTCAAACCAAGCCGAATTTTTCAGCAGGAAAAGTATTAATCTGTTAATTAACATTACAAAGAGTCATTATCACTTGGTGCATTGAATAATGCACATCTGCTGCTTTACCAGAGTCTCGCAACAACTTCATGAAGCCTGTTGTGTTTACATCAATGACAAAACTTGCTAGGAAATGCTCAAATTTCCCACAAACCTGACTGAGTTATGGTTCAATGAAGAGGTCTGGGTTAAAATTCCAGCAAATTGTGAGTGGCTTGTGGAAGGAAAACTCAAGAGTTTGATTAAAGTTCAGACAATTAAAAAGCAATGGTACCAAATACATTGTAAACTATTGACCCGCTGACAATCTGATAAAGTAAATAGAAGATGAAATAAATCTGTCTGTTAGCTTTTATTTTGAAATGACTTCTTATGGACATAAAAGTAGACAACATAATAGACATATAGTCCCCTCCAAAAGTTTTGAAATGGCAAGACCAAATCTTTTGTTTTGCACTGAAGACATTTAGTTTTAGATCAAAAGATGCATGTGAGCTGATGGATCAGAATCTCAGCTTTCAAGATGTGTTCAACAGCTTCAAACGTGGCACCGTTTGTTTGAAGCCACCCATTTATCGAGTGATCAAAAATATTGGAGCCTGTGACTGAGTGGTGTTTCTTGTTGCTCAAGTGTGCCCTGATAGATTGATTGTTTAAACAGTTAATAGCTCTGAATGTCTACTGTTGATTTGAGGCTTGGGTTAGGAAACCACTGGTGTCTTAACAACCAGACATCAAACAGGTTAACCAAGGAAAAACGACAATAGTTTGTGACAAAAAAGTGTGAAGAAAAACAGCAGTCAGTAACATCACCAGCAACCTCCAAGGGCAGGGGTGAAGGAATCACAATCCACTGTTTGAAGATGAGAGCAGAAATATAGAAGCTATAACCACTCCATTAGAGATGATCGAGATGAAAACCACTCCTCAGCCGTAATAATCGAAAAAGCCAGACTGGAATTTACAAATAACTACAGGGACGAGCCACAAAAAATTTGTATCCAAGATTAAGCTCTAGCAAAGTGATGGAAATGCCAGTGTGTCGCGAAAGAAAGGACCTGCTCATGATCCAAAACATTCGAGCTTGTCTGTCAAGCATGGTGGAGGTAGTGTCATGGCTTGGGCTTTTTTAACTGAATTGGCCAGTTTTAGACTGGCCAATTCAGTCACCAGACCTTAACCCAATTGAGCAGCATTTCAGTTCCTGAAGAGGAGACTGAAGGGAGAAACCCCCTGAAACAAACAACAACTGAAAGAAGTTGCAGTAAAATCCTGGAAAAGCATCACAAAAGCAGAATCCAACAGTTTGATGATGTGAGTGGGGCGTAGGCTTGATACAGTTATTGTTACCAAGGGATATGCAACCAAATATTAAGTGTTATTTATATGAAGCCTATCTGTTCCAATTCTTTTGCTCCCCTAAAAATGGGGTGGTCTGCCACCAAAAGTGCTATAAGTTGTTTTTCACATTTATAGAAAAAAAAAAGAATGGGCCTTGGAATTCAATTCAATTTTATTTGTATAGCGCTTTTTATAATATACATTGTCTCAAAGCAGCTTTACAGAAACATATAAACACGGTATAAAGATTTTAAATGTGCGAATTTATCCCAATTGAGCAAGCAGGTAGCAAGGAAAAACTCCTTAAGATGTTAAGAGAGAGAAACCTTGAGAGGAGCCAGACTCCGAAGGGAACCCATCCTCATCTGGGTAACAAAAGACAGTGAGAAAAAGAAGAAGAAAAAAAGTTGCCTTAGATGCAGCCGTAGTCCCTACTGCACAGTCAGTAGAGCGGGTTGTCCACCAATCGTAGGGTTGGCGGTTCGATTCCCGGCCCGGATGACTCCACATGCCAAAGTGTCCTTGGGCAAGACACTGAACCCCAAATTGCTCCCGATGGCAAGCCAGTGCCTTGCATGGCAGCTCTGCTACCATTGGTGTGTGTGAATGGGGGAATGAGACACAGTGTAAAGCACTTTGGATAAAAGCGCTATATAAGTGCGCCATTTACCATTTATCAGGCAGGTCCGGAGAGCATAAAATCGTGTGTGGCTTGACAGAAGGAGAGAGGGAGAGAAGAGATTGTTAGGACTGTGCTCGAAAACTTTTGGATGGGACTGTAACACAGGAACTGTCTGGTAACATGAAATGTGTGGAGTTGTGAATAATTTAGCTTGAAGGTCTTTCTCCTAGGTGTATGTAAACTTTTCGCCACACCTGTATTTAAAATGCATCTTACTGGGCTCAAAATGAAAGTGGGAGTTGAAAGAGGAAACCTGTTCAGTGAACTCATTGTGTTGACATTTTTATGGTAAATTCTGTATTTGCACCAAATAGATGCAGTTCCTGTTAGGCAATAAATATCATTTAAGGGTGTCTGTGCAACCTCAAATTATTTCCTGCTCGATCTCTAAGCTCTTTACATGAAGAAACATGTGAAATGTTTGAGCTGTGGTGCATCATGCCATGGTGGTAGGGGAGATTCTGATTTTTCACCTAAAGTCAGACCAAACGTGAATAAAATTCATTTGGTTAAACAAAAACAAAACACTTCACTGAAGGGGAAAGGGTGTGACTCTTTGCACCAACTGTATAAAGTTTAACCTCTTCGTTATGATCCAGTAGGTGGGATTGTGGTGTTTTTGTGCGGTAAAAATGTAGGAGGCACTAATTATTAAGTAGAAAAATTAGGCCACAGCAGACTTTTTCCCTTCTATTGAACATCTGGAGAACAACATTCAGAAATATTAGCTGTGTTAAATATTATTCGCTATGTCATTTCTACATTCTCTCTAAATTCACACCCGTCACAAACACACTGTTGATGCGTGCATTTAAACCGTATCACATGATCAGTTAGTCTACGCGCCACTGCCTGTATCTGAGTAAACAAATTTTAAATGGGTCAACTGGATTTAAAAAGGTATACAGAAATACAAGTTCATTAAAGTGCACCTATTATGATTTTTCAAGTATTACTTTTCATGTCGCGTGTTAGAGCTGTTTGTGAATGTAAAAAAACGGATTTAGTGACTCCCAAAAGAAGGAACCGATTCTGAACAGCTGAAACAAGTAATTAATAATCCCAGACTTACTTCCTGTAACAAAAAGCCCCGCCTCTGGTCTTCATCTGCTGTTCGCGAACACACTGAGCTGAAAGTCGCTATGTTCGTGGGCGTTTCCTTTTTGAAACATGCTGACAGCGGTAGACTAATCACAACAGATTGGGACATCTGACCAATCAGAGCAGAGTATGCTCTCTGAAAGTTTAGAATGAATCCTTTAGAAGGGATTGTTAAAGGAGTCGTTTGTGACGCTGGGGGAAAATGTAATGCTGCAGTTTAAATTACGAGCACGTTAGTGTTTTTTGACCTCGGATGCATGTAAGTCTATTGATTGAGACCTTTTAAAATAAAATTAGGCACGTTTCAAATCCATAATAGGTGCTTTAATAAAAGCTTAGCGTAGGATGTTCTGCGCCAGATAATTATAATTTTCTTATTATAATCTTATAAACTATATTGAGATTTTTCCCTTTGTTTTCCTATTTGGGCAGACAAGTTGTTGATAAGTTACTATTTTTCTGTCAGTAGTAAAAATGAATATTCATACTGTATCAATGCACAGATCTAAAATTATCAACAATAACATCAATAACTATCTATAATTAGCGTTGTAGGTGATTAATTATGTGCAAGAAAAAATGGACGTGGACAAGCCTTCACATTAATTTTGTAATAATCACATAAAGTAAGCTTATAGTGCGCCCAGCTGGCTCCTTATAAATACAAACATTTTGCCGACTGCAGTTAAATATTTTTAGTTTTTAAATGACTTCTGCTATAAGCAGGGAGCTGTCCTGTCCACCAACATACCCTAGCCTTTTTGTGATAACTGTCAGCACTGAGCAGTGCTGAGCAACGGCATTATTACTGACATTAACGAGGAGCTGTATGTGTATCAACCAACTGTTCCTTTATATTTTTGCCATATTCTCCACCTCGACTTAAAAAAATGATTTACATTTCCTTAAATTTTTCCATCTTTTCCACATAAAAGTATTCTGATGGAGCGGTAAAGCTCAAAGCCACAAAAATGCAGAGGAAAACCATCCTTGCTAGAAAACCGGCTTTAAATGACAGTAATGCGTGTCGGTTCTCAGCCATCAACCAGCAAGACCAGCTTTATTGGCAAGGTTTTGTTAATCAACCAGCCAAACAAGCACCAGACCAGCACAAACTAGTTTGAACCAAGGCAAAAGCTGTTCATCACACACTGAGCTAATCGTTTGAGGTATTAAATCATTATTCATAATAAAAAGGGAACTTTTATGGTCTTAAATGAAGCAATGGGTTTTTCAAAAACCCCAGATAATATCAGACGAGATAATATTAGAATAACTTTACTATTCAATTAGATTTTGTTTAAATGTTTAATCAATTGATAAATGTTTTGTATTTTATTAGAGACAATCTAATCGATCTGGTGAGTTTCTCAATACAGTTCAGTTGAAGAACAGCGTCATTTGTGCTTGGACAAGCAAGTGTTATTGCCTGAAACCGCACTGCTGTGATGAGCGACCTTAGACGTAGTACAACATCACTCTAGCACAGTGAGTCACCAGAAGAAGAGAAAAAAAGGGCAGAAACGATGTTGGAAAGATGTGAATGAATTTTGAACACCATGGCTACACACTCTGCCTCACTCAAAACTCCCCAGTCATACGTTTTGCATTGAGCGCTCTCATCAAGACCGATTTTCACTAGCAAAGATCCGTGAACAATAATCATGATCTCAAACCAAAAAAAACCCCAATCTTGGTTTCTGCTTTATATATACTCCGTTTAATGTTTCTCGTCTTTTTGCAGAGATGTGAGCTCTGTCCACACAAAGACGGAGCTTTGAAAAGGACCGACAATGGAGGTAAGGCGGCATTTTTATTTTTATTTTAGAGTTTTGCTCTGTTTCTCTGTAATGTAGCTGTAATCCTTTTTCAAATGTATCCCCATATTAGTAACTCAATCCCGATAATAATTCAAGTGTGTGTGGCAATAGTAGCCAGTTTTCTTGAATGTTTCCCACTTAAGCAGTTGCATTCTGTGGCTAAAAGTATAGCTGGTCATATACTTAATATTTTAAACAAAAAGAATGTCCTGCTCCAAAGAGATGTCTTTAAAGGTAAATGTGCTGTTGTTCGGTTACCAGTTAATCTGTGTGCTTCTTCATTTTCAGCAGCCTGACCACATTTAGTAGAAAACTGTATCAGGGGTATCAGAGGGTGGGTTGTTTTTTTTTTTTTTATTTTTTTTTTTTTTTTTTTTTTTTTTTTTTTTTTTTTTTTTTAAATGACCCCTAAAAACCAAAAATTTTTCTTTGCCAAGGTTAAGACTTTCTGCCCACTCACAACCATTCTAGAAAGTTTGTCCTAGAAAATTAGATTAAAAAAAAAGCAGTATACTGCTGAATTTTGAGTGGTTTTAACAAGGCAACACAGACCTGCTTTAAGGTCCAATAATCTATTTTATGATGGTTATGCTAAATATTACATTTATATCACTGTAGACACTTTAGAACATGGTCTTAAGTGTGAAATAACTCTCAGTACAGATTTATTTCATGAACATTATTTAAATGGGTACAGTTTTATCTTTGTGTATTTATTAGAGGCATAGATCTGTTTTTTCGCCTTACAGCGAAGCCTTCGAATTAATAAAATAAGAATGTGGGAAGTTTTCAGATGTTAATAAGCTCCCTTTTTATCTGGCCAATAAATCTAAACAAAATTGGAAACATGAATAAGATAATGTTCCTGTGCTTTTATAATCAGAATCAAAATGTAATTTGTAATTAGTTTCAATTAGGTTCAATGTAATTGCCAAAAGAGAGAGCACACATTTGCATGAATTCTATTTTATTTGAGAATTGTTTTAGCATACTCAGTTTATTACAGTGATCTTTATCATCTTATGTAATTGTTGACTGTTATATACCAGGTTATAGGTGTATTTAAAATTTCTATTGTATTTTTATTTAGCATTTAAAAGCCCAAAAGTCTGTTCTTTTCCCTCAGAGATTTCTCCATAGGAAGGTGTGTATGATCTACACTACTAAAGCCTATTTTCTATCGATTTAATGTTCTATAAAACGATGAAGTGTACAAAAAACAATTTCTTGCCAAATTGCATGAATATTTGTTAGAATCACACTTTAAGTTTTGAGATTGTAATTAATTAACTTTACGTGAACCAGTGTACAGAGATATATAGATATATATGTGCGTGTGTGTTTGTGTGTGTGTGTGTATATATATATATATATGTGTGTAATCGGTGATATATATACAGGTATGCTTCTAAGCAGTTTTTATAAACTTGGCAACATTGGGAATGAAGTTGATATCCCAAACAGATGATGACGGATAAAAATAATGGCTGTGGTTTTTCTCATTTGGGAAATTTAATGGTTTTAGTGGTTTTAGGCTTCACACACTTGTGTGAAAATAAGAAGCCCATACTTCCGAACACACAACACTGTGCTTTCACCTGCTTATTTTCCTTTGTGACAATGGGAGGGGCAAGTGTGTGTTTATCTCCCCTCATTTTTTATGATGGGGCGGTGTTGTAGGGGTCACAGCGGGGCTGCGAGTGCACTTCTAGTGCACTTCTCTTCTTCACGGCCTGGGTTCACGGCAAGGCCAGCGCTGAGACTGTAAACACGCCGCTGTGGACGCACAGCTGCTCGACTATGCCTCCTTCAGAGTGCGCTAAGCCGTTAAACGGCCATGAGGGAGACATCAGTTCACCCCCGGGTTCCCGTCTTTAGCCATTTCCCACCGGGTTTTTCACACCACGTGGATTCCAGTGCACTGTTATTGTCACTACAACAGAGCTAAACAAGTTGACAAGAAAGCAGTTAGCAACTGATTGGCATGTGGACACTCCATATCAGATTAGGCTTTACTGAGGTCCCCTTTTTTTTTTTTTTTTTTTTTTAAGTCTAACCGCCCTACAAATATACAAACATGTATAAAATTTTAAGCAATCTATGCAGTGTGTTGTATTTTCTTAGTTTTGAGGAGTTTTAATGGGAAAAAGAAATTTTACGCTCACACTGAACGTTTTTTTTCATTTTTTTTTAT
The DNA here is from genome assembly GCA_022414735.1 of Noturus placidus. Classification (NCBI taxonomy): domain Eukaryota; kingdom Metazoa; phylum Chordata; class Actinopteri; order Siluriformes; family Ictaluridae; genus Noturus; species Noturus placidus. The sequence goes on from JAFFST010049995.1 coordinate 209,958, forward strand.
TAACAATTGATTTAACTGTTTTTGTACCCATTATCTTAATCTCCAATACTAATGCATTAGTCTTACTGTTTTCACTACTGATAAATGCAAACACCTAATTAGACTAATCCTTAAAGCTAACCCCAGAGTTCTAACAAATATTAAGCTCAGTAATGCATGTAACATCAGGGTAAAGGAATGGGAGAGTAACATAAACTCCATTTCTGGATCAGTTTAAAGTCCATGAACCAACATAACTCATCACTAGGGGTGGGTAGTTCTCTCTCTCTCTCTCTCTCTCTCTCTCTCTCTCTCTCTCTCTCTCTCACTCTCTCACACAAAATTTCCCCTTGTGTCAGTTTGTGACTCGTTTGTGCGCCTACAGGTTTTCTACAATGCCTAAACCTGTAAACACATTTAGTTCCTGTTTATATTGTCCGTGTCTCTTAATGAACGTTTCCGAATACCTCAGTAATTCTCGACGTGTACCACGGTTCTCCTGAAAACCCCCTGTACTGTTTAAACGGTACCAGCCTGGTGCATGTGACTGGGTGAGAAGTTCTTCGGAGGGGAGGGGGGGGGGGGTTTTTTTTTTTTTTTTTTTTTTTTTTTTTTTTATTACCCTGTTTTATAGGCTTCAGAGATTCTTGGAGAGACTTCAAAACCTCTGTGTCCCTCCCTGTCCGAGGTCAAAGACAGGTCACGGGTTCACTATTAAGTTTACGCCTGTAGTTATTCCCTCTGACTGGACAAACCGGACAGAAGTGGTCATTCGGACACTTCTTCTTTTATTAACCCAGTCTGGATTTTCATGCACACGCGTGCCCAAAACCCATGTCTCATCCAAACACCATACTGTACATTATATATTCTGGTGGTTGGTGAGAAGAGTGGAGGTTGTTTTGATGTTGTACATGCTACGAATGTGCGTGTGAAGTAAAGCTTTGTATTTTCAGTAAGGAAATCATTTGCTTTCATAAATATTCATCGTGTTAGTTCACGTCTTAGTTCATTAAGTAACTTTTTTGTAACATTTTTGTTTTAATTCACAAGACATTAGAGATTTCAAACTAACTACTTGAGCTCCATCACCACCAAACCACCTAAGTTCATAGAAACTCGAATAATGGTTTGTCTTGTGACATGGTGTTGCGTTTTTGTTGTTTTTTTTTTTTTTTTTGTTTAGAAAAGTTTCATTCACCGTCTTCATAGGCAACAAGTCGAGTGAACCTTTTTATAGATGGAAAGAAAAGCAGCCAGAGTTTCTTCTCTTCTTTGTGTATGATATATTACAGCGTGTAAGACTGTACACGGAGTGACACCTCGTTAGTTAAAGCCGTGCTGAATCACAGAGGTATGCAGAAGCAAGCAGAAAGACCCAAGTGTAGGTGTAGAGGTCTAAACGATACCCAAGTTGCCTCCAGATTTGATTTAGTGGGAATGAATGGAAGTTGTTTCTGGAATGTTCTGTGGACTCTCCAACCAGTTAATTTAGAGATTTTTGCCTAGATGTATTAAGAGCTTATATATTGTGAGTGGGTGTTTCATTCTCTGTGTAGACATGATGGTTTTTTCTTTCTTTCCCTCTTTATTCCAGATTTTTTGGAAGGTGTGTGTGTGTGTGTGTGTGTGTGTGTGTGTGGATTTGACTACTCGTGTAATAGATTTGTCTTTTGCATAATGCCGGGGAAAAATACTAAGGTGTTTCATATCCAGGCAAAAAAGTGCTTTTCACGCCACACGTTTTTGTGAAGTTGTGAATGCGTATATTAGGGCCGGGCGATATATCGCGATACTTGATAACTTTGCTACGATACACAATGCGTATCACGATATATAATTTAGCGTATTCATTAATCACAATATCGATAATGTATCAATATATAGCCAAACCCTAAAGTATGTTTACATTTAAAGCCCATACAGGATTTTGCAGGGTTTGTTTGTCTGTGAGATTGATGTGGCCAAAAAAGTGCTTTTGTTCGCTTCAGTTTATTTGTGCTTTCTTGTGGAAAACTACTCAAATTGGTGAAATTGCAATTGGCACAAAATTGTTTTGCACAGTCTTTCGTAGTGATGTTGGCCGTTCTCGTGTTCGACGCACGTGAATAAAAGAGGGCTTTGACCGGACACACATTGTGATGACATCACATGGCCCAAATCTTGAGAAAATCTGTGGTAATTTCGAAAAATTGCAAACTTGGAATATTGAGGCGTTTGCTAAATTGCAAAATCATGAAATCCTGGAGGGACTGAATTTAAATTGGATTTATTTTGGGGGATTATTTTCATAATTAGCCGATTATTTTCTTCTTTGATTAATCGATTGTTCAGATGCGTGTGTGTGTGTGTGTGTGTACACCTCTATCGATCTCTCTCTCTCTCTCTCTCTCTCTCTCTCTATCTCTCTCTATTATATTTAAATATTTATGCATCTTTTATGGATGCACTTAGATGCACTGATAATTAATCTGCAGTCCTAAATTATAAATAAAACAAACTCCCTTTCACTGTACGGTTTCTGTTACTCACTGCCTAATCTTGAAGTAGACTAAACCTTTTAAGCAACCCCCAACCCCCCCCCCCCCACACACACACACACAGACACAGTGGAGCATTTTGGATATAAACATAAGTTTGTGCTCGTGCATCACTGCTGTGATTCCATGCTACACAGCTCCACTTTGTAACGTTTGAAAGTTGCAATCTTCTTTGTTGCTTTAAATATAAAACGCAGCCCTGCCTTAGAGGACTTGGAGGGCACACGCTTTTCTTGCGCAGTCACTCAACAGTTACTCGTCCGTCTGATGGTGACCGAGGTCATGTTGGGAATAAAAGGTAACGCTGACTTAAACAGTAAACTGAAGAAATAAGTTTTTACTGACTCCGAGTATTCAGCTAAAGCTAGCGGCGTCACATTACGTATGTTTAATTTCACGTACCATCGACTAAGAATTGACTTATACTTCCGGTTAATAAAAAAAAAAAACGCTAGTGTTCCTTTTGAGGCGGTATTACACTACCAAAATTCAAATAGTACATACTGCAAGTGTATAGTACGTCATTTGGGACACAACTTTGGTTTGTCCTCTCCGATGCGTGTTTTCCAAACAGGAGTAAATCAGTGAGTAAACGTGTCCCGTGCCGCCTGCATTGACCACGATTTTCATAATCGGTTATTTACGATTTTCATAATCGGTTATTCCCGATTTTATCGATTAGTTGTTGCAGTTCTGATTGATTTAATTTCATCTTTTTGATGAATTAAAAACGACTTCTTAAATTCAATTCTTATTTTTGTGTTCAAATTTTACTTTATTGTACTTCTATTATTTTGACTGCTGGTTTTGCATTCTAGAGAATGAATGAATAAGTTGAGTAAAGGTTATGAAAAATTGACACCGGTTTTCAACGGTGAGTATTTATATATTTTTTATTATAAAACTGATTTAATGACTCACCAGTGCACACAATGGTTGAACTGAACAAATACAGAATATAGTGAACTGCTGCATTTCTCCCTCAGTGGCTCTGAACCACGATGAGCCAAAAGTCATCTCTAACTTTATCTCATGCTAGCTTGTGTAATTATCTGTGACTATATTATTAATACTGTTATCCCAGAAAGACAGAGCTTGAAAGGTAATTGCTGCAATATGTAATCCCCTTTTTTGATCCATTTTTATGCCATAAATCTTCATTAATGTAGTGAAATAATTGAGCAAAGGAGTGTGTGTGTGTGTGTTTTATATATAATCCGTTATTAATTAGTAACTGTAATTGTGTTTTGTATAACCTGTTATGGACAGTGACACAATAACACAGCAGTTATGTTGTTTTTCCTGCTCTCTTTAAGGCTGGGCTCATGTGGTTTGTGCACTCTACATCCCAGAGGTGGAATTTGCCAACGTCTCTACCATGGAGCCTATTGTTTTACAGTCCGTCCCTCATGAGCGCTACAATAAGGTGAGCTCACTACGTCGTTTCAGTTACCGTTGAAGGCTGAGAGAGGGAGAGACTGCTGTATTGTCACTTTTGTGTCTGTTTGCAGTCCATAATTTCAGTGCTTGGCTAAATACAAAAGAACAGACGAATCTTGACGATATCATTTAAATAATGTTTCTCATTCCTGGCACTGTTGATTTTCTCAGGCTTTGAGTTAGTAAAACACCTACTACATGGTTTTTGGGCAGGTATCGTATCATTTTTCTAAAATTCTCACACCAAACTAAGCACAGTGCAGCATATTCAAAAACGGGTATTTTCATAGCGACGCTAGCGTTTTGTGAGTGCTCGTTACTTTACTTTTGAATGAAGCCAAGATTAAAACGGGTTCTGTGCCTGTCTTTTAAAAAGAATTTGCATTAATGTTAACTGCTACTACTGTTAATGGGATAACTGTAATTAATCGACATTGAAAACAAGGCTTGTCTTGAAAATATACCACTGTGTGTTGTTTACGTAATTGTGTTTAAAAGCTATAGGTTTTTTAGACATTGAAAATGGATGTGTGTTGTTATCTTTTTATGCCGGTATAGCTTATATCACAGTCATTTTCTGTCTAAATAAGAATTTGAATATGAATACTTAAGAGTGGAGAAAATCTTTAAAAAAAAAAAAACCTATATTAAGGAAACCCTCAGTTTAATGCTCCAGCGTTTTAATGTTGTTCTCTGAAGTAAGCCAAAGCAGAAAAACCGTGATATTAGTTTGGGCGATTATCATTCTGTGTTTATCATATTTCTCATCTCGATATGATAAATTCACGGTAGAACTAATTCCAGCCGAGGCAGTGTGATGAAACAAGCAGTCAGCAATATGTGACACTGCATGCGATATGTTACAAGTGCAAGTTTAATCTCATGCTTGAAATATTCAATCTGTGATGAAACGCTTTCAGTTTTCTTGGTAATTGAGTCTTCACCACGAGCCAATTTAAAACAGCGTAGTCATTATTCGCCTGATAATCGGGCGTTCTACCAAGATGGGCTTTGGAGAGGCTTGTTAAATTGTCGATGCTGTCACAGTCAACACGCTACGCCTCTTGCAGCTGCACTGTATATACCACATCAGCAGCTTTTCACAGCCATGAAATTACAGTGCGCATTAACAAATTTGAAGCGGAGCACTCGGTGTTTGTGATCTGACTGCACTGACTCAATACGGTGTGCATCTTGCAGAAGTTCGGCGCTCCCGGTGACTGAACGGATCCGGGCAGCTCTGTGTAGGTCTGATGCACACAGCTCTTTTATTAATAGTATTTATTATAGGAAACATTGACTGTGTTTACATGGACAGCAGTAATCTAATTATTGACCTTATTCTGAATAAGACAATATTCTCATTAAGGTGTTTACATGAGCCGCTTTTAGAATACTCCTTTCATGTACCCGTTTTACATGTTCTAGAACATGGATGGGTTAATGACACGTCATTACAGAATTTCACGTATCATCATACAGTTCGTCTTCGTCATGGTGCAGTATACAGATTTGGGTGGTTAATTTGTAATTTTACGAAAGCTTTAAGTGCACTTAATTATTTGTAATGCTGTACGTGCAAATAGACGAGTGCTTGAAGCCGTGGGCTGCGTCTCAAACCGTGTACTTGCATACTATATGGTAACAAAATATATAGTATATCACAAAAGTGAGTACACCCCTCACATTTTTGTAATTATTTGATTATCTTTTCACGTGACCACACTGAAGAAATGACACTTTGCTACAATGTAAAGTAGTGAGTGTACAGCTTGTGTAACAGTGTAAATTTGCTGTCCCCTCAAAATAACTCAACACAGCAAAAGTGAGTACACCCCTAAGTGAAAATGTCCAAATTGGGCCCAAGTGGCAATATTTTGTGTGGCCACCATTATTTTCCAGCACTGCCTTAACCCTCTTGGGCATGGAGATCACCAGAGCTTCACAGGTTGCCACTGGAGTCTTCTTCCACTCCGCCATGATGACATCATGGAGCTGGTGGATGTTAGAGACCTTGTGCTCCTCCACCTTCCGATTGAGGATGCCCCACAGATGCTCAATAGGGTTTAGGTCTGGAGACATGCTTGGCCAGTCCATCACCTTCACCCCCAGCTTCTTTAGCAAGGCAGTGGTCGTCTTGGAGGTGTGTTTCGGGTTGTTATGCCCTGTGGCCCAGTCTACGAAGCTCCGCAGTGCCGGCAGCACTCGTACAGCCCCAGACCACGACACTCCCACCACCATGCTTGACTGTAGGCAAGACACACTTGTGTTTGTACTCCTCACCTGGTTGCTGTCACACACGCTTGACACCATCTGAACCAAATAAGTTTATCTTGGTCTCATCAGACCACAGGACATCGTTCCAGTAATTCATGTCCTTAGTCTGCTTGTCTTCAGCAAACTGTTTGCGGGCTTTCTTGTGCATCATCTGTAGAAGAGGCTTCTTTCTGGGACGACAGCCATGCAGACCAATTTGATGCAGTGTGCGGCGTATGGTCTGAGCACTGATAGGCTGACCCCCCCCACCCCTTCAACCTCTGCAGTAATGCTGGCAGCACTCATACATTCATCTTTTTTTGTTTTGAGGAAAAGAAAATTCTTGTATATTAGTTTAGAAAAATCGCAATTCAAGCAGCTCTAAACTGTATCATATTAAATTGGTTGCTTTAAAGTGCCCATGAAATAAAACCTGAGGTTTTGTGGCGTTTAGTATGAATAAGCCTTAAGGATATCTATAAGCTAGTGCGCTCCAAAACACTGTCAAATTTCACAAAAGTCTCTTTCTACCACCGATATGGATCATCAGTTTTCATGACATCATTCTGCACTTCAGCTTCTCATCAGATTTTCTGTCCAATCAAATGCTCTATAAAATCGGAAGTGTCCCACCCCAATAATATTAAAATCCATGGTACTAACTGTCAAGTATGGCTTAGCCCGGGTAAAGCTAAATGCTGTTGGCTGTTTAAAAAGGGGGCGGAGACAGGTCATGAGCTTCAGGTAATGTTCACATCATTCGTCAGAATGGGGGAATAATGCGATCTCAGAAATGTGGTGGTTGTTGTACATTACTCAAAAGGACCGGTTTGAATGTTGGAATGTTCCACACACGAAGGTCTGTAGAGTTTACACAGAATTGTCTTTAAAAAAACCCAACCCTAAATCATCCAGTGAGTTCGCAGCTCAGCGAGGGAGATCAGAGCAGAATGGTTACCCTGGTTCAAGCTTAAAGGAAGGCTATGGAAACTCCTCACTACTCTTTACAACCATGGTGAGCATAAATGCATCTCAGAATGCACATGGGTTACAGCAGCAGGAGTCAACATCGTGTTCCACTGCTGTCAGCCAGGAACAGGATTTTGATACAACAGGGACAGACTCACCAAAATTAGGCAGCTAAAGCCTGGAAAAATGTAGCCTGGTCTGATAAATTTCGATTTCTGCTAAGCCACACAGACAGTATGGTCAGAATTTGGCTCCAACAGCATGAACGCATGAACCCTACAGCATGAATGCATGAACCCAACCTGCCTTGTGTCAACAGTCTAGGCTGGTGGAGGTAGTGTAATGCTGTGGGGAATGTTTTCTCGGCACACTTTGGGCTCATTAATATAAATCAGTCATCACTGAATGCCACAACCTGTTTGAATAGTGTTGCTGACCATGTGCATCTGGAATAATGTGGCTCAATGTTTTTCCAGTCTTCAGCTGTCGTGTTTTGGTGATCTTGTGCCCAGTTTAGCGTCAGATTTCCTGTTCTCGGGTAACAGGAGTAGAATTCTGCGGAATAACATAAATGATCAGGTTTACAGGTGTTCCTAATAAAGTGACCTAGAAGTGTATATATGTTGGGTTACACTGCAAAGCGACACCGAAGGAGCTTGAGACAGTAAACGATTTAAGGATCTCGGTCTCTAAATAGTTGTCAGTGATCTAGAATTCCAGCAATATAGTAAGGTGTCTATGTCTAACATGTCGTGTGCTCTGTGATGTCTGCGTGTTGATTGAGTGTGGTTTGTGCTTACAGACGTGCTACATTTGTGAAGAGCAAGGCCGTGAGAGTAAAGCAGCCACCGGAGCCTGCATGGCCTGTAACAAACACGGCTGTCGCCAAGCTTTCCACGTCACATGGTGAGTCCAAGGACGTCTAGCATGCGTCTGTTACACTCCCCGACAATGGCTGACCACTTTCTCTGGATTTATTTCTAGCAAATTTTCATACTGAAAAAGGGATTAAAAAAAAGTGAACTTTGACCCTCTTCTTTTACCGCTATAGTATTTCAAGCAGCGCCATTGTGAGCAAGACTTCACTGTCTTCTATTCATGCATATTGCTGTGAGATGCCTGATGATGTAATATTGATATTGTTATCCATATTATAAGTTATCCAGTCAGTTTAATTTTAGAGTGGCTGTAATTACTCTCCATTTTTATTTATTTTTTTATTAATTTAAATAATATTATAATAATTTTAAAAAGTAAAAAAAAAAATTTAGTGGTGAACTATGAATGTTGAACTTTGATGATTTTAGAAATACTCAAAAAAAAATGAAACACTAGTTTTCATACTTGTAATATTTTATATGTTCTGTATTCGTAGGCACGGTGGTTTAGTGGTTTGCCTCACACGGCTGGGTTTGGGGGTTTGAATTAGCATTTCAGCCCTTCAGAATGCGCTCCAGCTTTTGCGCGAGGGGAAATCATGACACTAACATGTTGCTAAATGGGACATTAAACGTCATCACGCTGAACCGGAAAAGTCTTTGCAGATAAACTGGTTCAGGGATTATGCTGTGCACAATTCCCCAAAAAATTGTCGATGAAGATTCATCCACAGAGTAAATCTGTATTATGGAAAATGTTTTTAAATAAAGTTTGGAAAAGTTGTGGGAAGCTTCGTGATGATGACGACGATGAGTCGTGCGACCGTGGTGTAGTTCGTTTATAGCATACGGTTAGCGGTTTATTTCTGGAGATTTTATTTAGGCTTCAAACTTCGTAAAAGTTGTGTTCATTTGTGAAATTTATTTTGATAGACAAAATGTGTCCGTATTATAAAATGTTTTGTTGATCACAGAGATTATTTTTTGCAATAATCCAAAAGTCTATGGGAAAATTCTATTGAGGTTTTGTCGAGGGAACCGGTGTGATGCTAACTTCCCTACATTACCGCTCTAGTAGGTGACTTGTCTGCGTCTCTCCTCCTGTAAACACTGCAGAGGCCTGAATAGTTTTCATTTTTTTTTTATTTTTTATTACCAGTCGGAGATTGGAAATTCCAAGTTACTGGTTTTAGTAGAACTCGGTGTAATCAACAAGTAAGGCAAGTTTGAAGTTTACCGGCCTAGCATCGCTGGCCAAATCGCCTCAACTGAATAGAGAACTTGTGTTCTTGTAAGAATGAGAGTGAGCGAATATATGACATGTTTCCCAGGGGTTTTCTGTCTGCCTTTTGAACTTCTGTGGAGTTTATTTTGCTTGATGGATTCCTGAAATAACAGGCCCATTTTTTATTATTCCCCCCTCCCCCTTTGCAGCGCTCAGTTTGCTGGCCTGCTGTGTGAAGAGCAAGGCTCGGACGCCGACAACGTCAAATACTGTGGCTACTGCAAGTACCATTACAGCAAACTGGTAAGACGCAAAGTTAACTATTCATTCTAACTTTAAGCGTGTGCCAAAATGGTATTATGCCAATATTTTCATATGGTAGCTACTAAAACCTTTGATGTTTTCACAGTATTGTACTGAACTGAGAGGCAGTTCTGTCTGATTTATGGCCTACCTGGTAATGCTGCCTTAAAATATGCCCAGAAAGGCTGAAAAGAGTGGCTACGGTATTTTAAAACGCCCACTAGAACAATATTTAACATGATAAATATCACGATATATTGTATAGCCAATTGTCGGTGCGCTTTTAGACGATGGGGCTCAAAGGGTTCTTTTGGACAATCGAAGGCTTGTTGAAATTAGGGTATACATTGTAGCTGCGTGACACTGTTAAGGCCTCAGCACTGTTAAGGACACGATGTTCAGAAGACTTCCGCACAATGTGACATAATCGCAGAGTAAAGGAGTGTCATGCGGAGGCTTCGCTTGCCGTGTAGTGCACACGACAGCTGAGCGAACTTTGTGACCAAGCCCGTGATTGGTTGTTACCAAGGAATGCCCAATTCCGTTTATAGGTAGATAGATGATGGATGCCTTTGAGGAGCAGAACTGCTGAGCGTATACGAGCTTTTAAGCTTGACGTGGTGATATTTGTTTTGGTGCTATCCTCACAGACATGTGGTGTGTCTCAATCAGTGAATGAATCGGTTTCCGGGGAACCTTTCTAATTTCCTCATCATTTACGTTTTCATGTACATTCATGGCATTTTGCAGACACCCTTATCCAGAGCGACTTACATTTATCTCATTTTTACAACTGAGCAGTTGAGGTTCCAGGGACCAGCAGAGGCAGGTTGGGAGTGCTTGGATTTGAACTCTACACCTTCCGATGAGTCGTCCAATGTCTTAAGCACTTACCATGACCCCATTAGCTTGCCACGATTTGTTAGCTTAATCACACTTGTTTCTGTTATGGTGTGTGTATGTATATGTGTGTATGTATATTAGGGTGGCTGTGGCGCAGTCGGTAAAGCGGGTTGTCCACTAATCCACTAATCGTGGGGTTGGCGGTTCGAATTCCGGCCCGGGTGATCCCATGCCGACGTGTCCTTGGGCAAGACACTGAACCCTAAGTTGCCCCCGATGGCAAGCTAGCACCTTGCATGGCAGCTCTGCTACCATTGGTGTATGAGTGTGTCTCATTTGTAAGTCGCTTGTAAAATGTAAATGTAAAAATGATATTTCTGTAAAGCTGCTTTGAGACAATGTCCATTGTAAAAAGCGCTATACAAATTGATTGATTATTATTAATTATTATTACATGTGTGTATGCATGTGTGTGTGTGTGTATTTATGTATGTGTGTATGTGTGTATATGTGTATATATATGTATGTATTTGTGTGTGTGTGTGTATATATACATACAGTGGTGTGAAAAAGTGTTTGCCCCCTTCCTCATTTCCTGTTCCTTTGCATGTTTGTCACACTTAAGTGTTTCGGAACATCAAACC